>SKCR01045821.1:0-63856 GCA_019454045.1 Zanthoxylum bungeanum
AAAATCGGAGTGATACTGATCTAGGCACGAAGTCTGGAATGGAACACAAAACAGTTCATCAATGATGAATCTATACCATTAATCTTCAAATACACAAGAACTTCGTAGATCGGATAGAGTCAGAAAACAACCTAGGGTATGGGTTTCTGATCTAACCTCAGAAAGATGTCAATCTTGTGAAGGTATATCCACCGACTACGTTTTGAGGAAGTGATACGAGGTATCGACTCCCTATTATGGCAAAGTGCCATAAGTCCGAAATGGATTCCATGTATAACAACTATTTTGGATACTAGTTGTTGTACCACAAGGCATTGTGCCTATGGTACATTAAACGTCTTCAAGGAAGAAATACATGGAAGGCAACATACCAACGTACAAAGCTAAGCTTTTGACGGAAAGGTATCGTTATCAACATTATGTTAATAACAATTCAACCTTTTACCTGTTGCCATGGTAAATCCATTTTGAAATGCTTGAAAATAACTGTATATTTCATTTATGAAATGTGTCAGTTATAAATCAAAATCGCTTTCCTGAAAAGGAAACCTTTTGGAGGATGTTTACAACATCCTGACGATTTTGTATAACCGACAAACAAGGTTTGCGGGTTATTCGATCCATGTTTGGATCAATGCAAGCATAAGGTTCTTGGAACTGACGTTTTGAAATAATCATAATGGTTTATGATTTAATTCAAAACTAAATAATTCTTGTGTATATAAGGAGGTTAGTGGGAGAGCGCACTGACAAGTATATTCCCATAAAGCTATTGTTGAAAGCTTGGCTTTCAATAGAAATTCTCCGTAGAATTCTGGGGAGTAACAACCTTTATTCAAGGAATAAAGATCTACTGGGATAGATTTGGAGTTTGGTAACACTCTCTGGGAAATTGTACATTTAAAATGTACTTGTATTGGTGTCTCATACGCTTCGAGCATATGGAGTCACGATCAGGTTAATCCAAGTGACAGTCACTGGATTAAAGATTAAGAACATCTGTTAGTATCTCTGAGAACTAAAGATGCTATCTTTTACCTATGGAGAATGAGAACTTGAAGTGACTGGGATCACTGCTGCAAGTTTCCAAACAGTTAAATACTGTGGTACTATAAAGTTTGAATAACGGGACAGTGAGCTGGAAAACTTCCAAGCAAGATAACTGTTGCCGAATAAACAACAAATGTGGATTATTGCTGCAGCTGAGGCAGCAATAGAAGTCTTTTGGGTCGAAAGTAAATCTAATTTTAGATTAGATATTGTTCTGTTAGCAGCTGAGCTAGGCGTCAGCACAGGCTAAGGAATTAAAGGTCTCATCGACGATCCAGATATACTTCTATATCATCTGATTCGTTCGGATCATACATCGTGGCGATGTGATGATCGTATAAATCGCGTCAAACGATAATCAAACAAATCCGCTGACGAAAACCTTTCCTCAGCAATTTGAGCGAACCTTACATAGTTCGGGTGTAGGACACTCGAGTGACTGGCTATGTGCCAAGTGGGAGATTGTTGGATAATATGACCCATAGCGTCACTATTTGCACAGATCATTGTGTTGTTGTAGCAAATTAACTATGTAACAAGGAAATTGCACTCTCGTCATTTGTGATTAGATCACCATAGATATATAAATGAAGAGAGGTCCCTATGATTAGTTCCTGGATTGAGATGATATGAGACAGTATCAGTCCACGAAGGATTAATCATTAAATATCCCTAGCCGTAGTATTATCGAGATTGGACATCGATAATGCGGAATAGGCTAGTATTGCACTTGTGCGCGTTGTGAGGGCACAACGGCATAGTTCTCATATATATAAGTATTGGATACTTGTGCAAGTGTGATAGGAGGTCGTGTTTCACCGATGGTACGGGAAAAGCTTCGCTCTGGATAGAAGACCTTCGGAATCCCATTGGTATTATGACTAGGTGTCTATGGGAGGCCGAAATCAAGGTAGGTGTGTATAGTCTTAACCTGAGACTTACATCGCTAATACTTACGACAATCGGTAAACTTTGGTTTTGGTGGTAGGGGATCTTAACTGGTTCTGTGTTCACCTCTTCTGGGTTTATCAGGAATCGTAGTGTATTGGATGTGATGTCGAGACGGAAGTATCACTCCAGTCATAGTGGAGATGATGTCACGCAGGATACGGTATTAGTGCTCTTAAGTGATGCGCATCCAATCGTGATATTATGACCAGGTCATGAATATCCGATTATAGAGACTAGTTACCAGACATCCGATATGTGTTTCGGACGGGGCAGACACTTATCCAGCCCCAGCCCTAGCACGTGATTATCCGATACTAGGCCGATAAGCACAATACAATTGTATACTACGCTTGATACAGATCTAGATATTCTTTGATGAATATGTCCGGAGAACTTGGGAAGACTTGGTGCTTTGCTAGGAGTCGACCTTGTCTCGTAAATCGGTAGAACGTAGTACTTGGTACGTACGTGATTCGGATACTCCGACGACCGTATTTACTGCCAGATTATCCGGGGATCTCATGGGTCGCTTCCCGATAATCAACCGATGACGCACAACTCGCACTCTTGAATAATCTGGGATTATAATAGAAGAGAGAGAAAATTAATCTAGGATTAATAACGGAGATATTTTATCCGGGATAAAATGTCGTCTAAAGAGAGAGAACGATTAATTTGGAATTAATTTATGAATTAATATATTCGATATATTAAATGAAATTAGATTTCGACGCGGAATTAAAATTGGATTTTAATTCGGGCAAACGAGTTAATTTAGAATTAATTTGTTAGCGACATAAATAATAATTTCGCTAGGCGCAATTATTCATTTAAATTCGATTGAATTAACGTCGTGACGTAAGCTCGGTATTTCGGAAATATCGAACCCGAACGCGTGAGTGCACGTGGGCCCACTTTCATTTGGAAACGTGTGGGGCCCACATGACACATGTCATTCTAATGCATTGCATGTAGATTGTGTACAATGCACTCAATGTTATTGCATGGAAATTGAGTGTTTGACACTCTAAGCCATTGCATGTTTTGTGTCATAATTTTATTATTAATTTAATAAATATTATGGCATAAATATAAATTGATTTTTGGTAAATCATTTTTAACTTAACACAAAACTTCTTCTCTCTCAATTCTCTCTTCTAGCTCACGCCCAAGGGGCCACAATGCTCACTGTTTTTCATCTCAAAACCGTGACATTGAGGGAAGCTAGAGTGGATTTTCATGGTGAAAATTCAAGTGCTAGCACACTTACAAGTCTTGCGAAGGTGGTAGGGAGGTGCACCCATGAGGCGGGACTCATCCGACGGAGTTTGGAGCTTCGTTTTGAGACCCGAAATTTTGTTTTGCAGGGACAGTGGACTGTTGCAGTTTGGCGTGAAGGGCAGTACGTTTTTGGCCTTCATTCGTCTTCAAATCGACATAACCGATCAATGTGAGTATTCCGCTACCTCTGTTAATGTATTCACGCATTATTTCATGTCTTGATTTGATCTTGGGACCTTAGAATAAACCAACATACCCTCCACTCTGCATCAAGTTATTAAGTTTCCGTATGGGGGAGAGATTGTCACCATCCGAGCTGAGGCAGACAATGTTGTGGCTGTTTTGGAAATACAACCTTTCACGAGGTTCCATGTGTCGGCAACCTTTGAGGAATGGGTAGATCCTAAGGTAGCCAGGATCATGTAGAAGATGAAGTTCGAGCCAGGTACAGTTTTGGGTATCGGAGGAGCATTGCCCGACTTCAAGTGGCAGACCACCCGGATGGGTTTGGGATACAAGTCTGATGTGGATAAGCCGAAGGCTATGAAGAAAGGATTGAAGTTGATGGAATTATTTGTGAAGGCTACAGGGTATCAAGGAGAGCCCGAACCAATGGAAGTTAATGGAGTCATGGTACTGGGGTTTGAGATCTTCCAAGATGTGCTTGGTGATAAACTGCTGAAAATAGAAGCTGCAAAGGAGGAAGAGAAATGGGAGGAAGAGTTGATGAAGCTGGAGAGCCTGACCCTCGAGGAGAATAAGGAAACTGAGGAAGACGCGGCTGTGGGGGATGAAACATTTGTGAAGGATGAACATGTTTATCTCTCCGATTTATTCGAATGTATTACTGCATCTGCTAGCAAAAAAGACATTCATTTTGCTTACTTGTCTGAGTCTTGCCCTTTCAATTTGCATGACTTGAGTATATTTGGCATCAACTCAACCAAAAAAAATGCATTCAACTTTGGTACGCTTGAAAGCCCTAAGGAAGTCTTAATTGCGAGTGAGGTTACCTCTGAAATTAGAAGAGATGTTGGTCAAATATGCCAAGTATTAGCTTGGTCCTATGAGGACATGCCCGGGGTAGACAGAAGTATCGCCCAGTATACGATACCGACTTATCCAAATATGAAGCTGGTAAAGCAGAAACTCTGAAGGATGAGACCTAGGTGGGCCGAGAAAGTCAGTGAAGAAGTCAAGAAATAGATAGATGTGGTGAAGTACCCCGAGTTGTTGACAAACATTGTGCCAGTGCCGAAGAAAGATGGGAAGGTCAAAATGTGTGTGGATTACCGAGACCTTAACAAAGCTTGCCCGAATGATGATTTTCCTCTACCTCATATAGACGTATTGGTTGATAGTGCGGCTTTATCTGCCATGTACTCATTCACCGATGGGTTCTCAGGGTATAATCAAGTTCTTATTGCTGAAAAAGAAAAGCATAAGACTGCCTTTGTTACTGAATGGGGTACGTATTGCTACAAGGTGATGCCGATTAGGCTTAAGAATGCATGAACCACTTATCAACGGATGGCCACTACATTATTCCACGACTTAATGCATAAAGAGATTGAAGTATATATGGATGACATGATGGTGAAATCAGAGACAAGAAGCAGACATATAGAAGCACTGGAGAAGTTCCTTGAACGAGTCGATAAATACAACTTGCGGCTAAATCCCAGGAAGTGTCTATTCGAGGTAATGTCAGGCAAGCTGCTGGGACACACAGTTGGAATGGGAGGAATAGAAGTAGACCCTGAGAAGATCAAGGCAATTACTGAGATGCCAGCACCGAATACTGAGAAAGAAGTCAGAGCATTCCTTGGGAAGATTCAGTAAATCAGTCGGTTCATCACCAAGTTGACGTCGGTATGTGAGCCTTTCTTCAAATTGCTGAGAAAAGACCAGCCAGTGAAATGTAATGAGCAATGCCAAAAAGCTTTCGACAAGATCAGAGAATATTTGGTGAAACCTCCTATTTTGTAACCTCCAAGACTGGGCAAACCTTTGGTATTATATTTGGCCATTGAACCCGAAGCGCTAGGGGCAATGATTGTACAAGCAGATGAGACAGGGGTAGAGGATACAGTCTACTACCTCAGTAAAAAGATGCTTCCGTACGAAGCTCGCTATCAAGAAGAAGAGAATATTTGTTTTGCAGTAGTGTGGGCATCCAGAAAGTTGCGTCATTACTTCCAATCTTACAAGATCCAAGTGGTAGCAAAGGAGAATCCTTTGAAGTATCTGCATTCAGTGCCTTCGCTAATTGGGAAGTTAGGCAGATGGTTGATGTTGCTGAGAGAGTTCGATATTGAGTACCTCACTTCCAAAGTAATCAAAGGGCGAGCCGTAGCAGAGTTCCTAGCATTACAACTGATAGAAGGAGATCAATACAAGTT
Organism: Zanthoxylum bungeanum; assembly: GCA_019454045.1. NCBI lineage: Eukaryota > Viridiplantae > Streptophyta > Magnoliopsida > Sapindales > Rutaceae > Zanthoxylum > Zanthoxylum bungeanum. Next base: position 5,685 of record SKCR01045821.1, read on the forward strand.
TGAGTTCCTAGACGAGGAAATCCAAGCTATAACAGTCCAGGGATGGAAGATGTACTTTCACGGAGCAGTTAACTATAAAGGAGTCGGAATCAGAATTGTGATAGTAACCCCTGAATGAGAAACCTTACCTATGGCCAAGAGGTTGATGTTCGGAGTAACCAACAATATGGCTAAGTATGAAGCATGTGCTTTGGGATTGACGGCGTTGACAGCCTTGAAAGCTAAGAGCGTGGAAGTCTATGAAGACTCAATGTTTGTAGTCCGACAACTGCAATGGGAATGGGAATTAAAGGAAGAATGATTGAAACCTTACTTGTTCCACCTCAGGAGTCTGGCACAGGCCCTCCCCGATTGTAAGTTCCAGCACTTGCCGCGAGAAGAGAACCAAATGGCAGACGCATTGGCTACCCTTGCCGCAACTTGGGAAAATCCGGAGAAGTTTGTGATGAGACCTCTAGTGTTGACGACGGCGAGCAAGCCTGTCTACGAGATAGAAAGGATATTAGAAGTAGAGGTCGACGACGGGAAACCTTGGTATCATGAAATTCAGAGATATCTGGAACACGGGGAATTCCTGGAAGTTGCAAGCAGAAAATATAGGATAGCCATTCGGAAATTGGGTTCCCAGTTGTGAGTTTAAAGGGAGAACTGTACAAGAGGCAAGCGAATGGCATCCAGCTGAAGTGTTTAAGAAAAGAATAGGCTTAGAAGCCAATGGAAGAAGTACATGCCGGAGTATGTGGACCGTACATGAATGGATTAAACTTGTCCGGCAAAATAGTCAGACAAGGTTTCTACTGGTCGACCATGGAAGCTGACTGCGCAAAACTGGTAAAGCATTGTCACAATTGTCAAGCACACGGTAACTTAAACCATTTGTCACACACAGAGTTGCATGGGCTATAAGAGCCGTGGCCTTTCTCAGCATGGGGAATTGACATGATCGGAGAGATTCGACCGCACGCAACGAATGGACATCGCTTCATAGTAGTGGCAGTAGACTATTTCTCGAAATGGGTAGAAGCCGAATCATTTCGCAACGTTACAGCCAAGACGATGGCAAAATTCATAGCCCGAAATCTCATATGCCGATATGGAATGCTGCATCATGTGGTCACAGACAATGGAGTTCAGTTTCAAGGAGAAACAAATGCAATGCTACAGAAGTACGGGATAGGACATCACAAGTCGTCACCCTACCGACCACAAGCAAATGGGGCAATCGAGGCAGCCAATAAGACAATAAAGAAGATGTTATCTAAAATGATGGAGAATTACAAAGATTGGGCCGACAAGCTACTGTATTCCATGTGGGGATACAAAACTTCTGTGAGAACATCAACGGGAGCCATGCCTTACTCTTTGGTCTACGGAATGGAAACAGTATTTCCAGTAGAAGTTGAGATACAGTCTATGCAGGCATTAGCAGAAACAGAATTACCTGAACATGATTGGGCCTCGCAGAGATTTGAACAGTTAGCATTACTGGATGAGAAGAGGATGAAGTCCTTGCATCACATGCAGATATACCAGAAGAGGTTGGCCCGAGCATTCAACAAGAAGGTGCGTCCTACTAAGATTAGAAATGGTGATATAGTACTTAAGCAGTCGAAGCCGTCGATGACGGATTCGAGAAGAAAATTCAGACCCAATTGGGAAGGACCCTATATAGTCCAGAAAGTAATGGGAAATGGGGCAATGAGACTGTCAGACTTAGAAGGAAATGAGTTCACCGAGCCGATCAACGTGGACAGATTGAAGCAATATTTTACCGAGCAGTCACTGGCAGAAGACCTAACCCAACGGAATAGGAAATTCATTCATGCATGCATGCATACACGTAACGTATTTGCATTCTTTTTTTTTTGTTTTGCATTCACAAGTTTCGAAGAATAAAAAAAAAAGTGACAAATGGAAGCCAACCAGAAGCAGCAACATATGAGTATTAGTTTCAGGGATGAGTCCCAGAGTTGAGGCCCACATCAATATTAGTTTCGGGGATGAGTCCCATTGTTGAAGCCCACATCGGTATCAGTGTCAGGGATGAGTCCCAGGGCTGAGGCCCGCACCAATATCAGTTTCTGGAAGAAATCCCAAGGGGCGATGCCCACATTAACAACAGTCGAAAGGAAGAATTCCAGTGAAGTAAAAAAAAAAAAGTCATTGATGGTTATGCATATGTCCGGTGATGACATTGTTTCCTGCAGGGTAAAAACTTAGAAATGATAAGTGCAAGATGTGCTCTCATCCGATATTCTCAGTGGAATGATCTTGGCTAGACTCACGAGCACTTGATTACGGGATTTTAGCAGTAGAAGCCTGAGTGGTCGGCGAGATGACTAGTTGAAGAGATGGTGGATCAGTGATTGACCGTTTGCCTATATGTCCATCCTGGAGTACTTAAGCTACGATATATGATATGGTTGGAAACAAAGAAAAAGTCTTTGAAAAGAAAAGGAAAAAAAATGGACCACCTATAACCGATAAGCGTGAAGCTACCCATGGGCGAGTATTAGGACCACCAGGAGGAGAAATGCTACCTTAAAGAATAGGTGTGTCTAAAAAAGAGAAAGAAAGAAAAGAGGAAAAGAAAAAAAAGAAAGGAGAAAAAGAAGTTCAAAAAGAAAGAGACGAAAGAAAATAAGAAGAAAACCATATCATGTTGAGTACGTGGAAGTAATCACAGAGTATGATCAAGACATCTCGGTGGGTTAGACCCACTGATCTAATTCTCCTAGACAAAATCATCGAGTTGGCTTACTTAAGGATTAAGCTGCGAAAGAGCCTTGGCACACACACACTAGGAGTTTAGTTCAGATCACTCATGCAGACGATCGGATTTGAGTGTATTAAATACTTTGAAGGTTCTCTGGTTTCACCACGAAGCATCCGTTGAGGATGAAAAAATATTCAAGCCATCAGGATTATCTCGTGAGAGGCAATACAGAATGTTGATATGCAACATCCACATCAGTATCAGTTTGGGGGCGAGGCCCACATCAGTATCAGTTTGGGGGTGAGGCCCACATCAGTATCGGTTTGGGGGCGAGGTCCACATTAGTATCGATTTAGGGGCGAGGCCCACATCAGTATCAGTTTGGGGGTGAGGCCCACATCAGTATCAGTTAAGGGCGAGGCCCACATCAGTATCGATTTGAGGGTGAGGCCCACATCAGTATCGATTGGGGGCGAGGCCCACATCAACATCAGTTTGAGGGCGAGACCCACATTATTATCTGTTTGGGGGCGAAGCCCACATCAGTATCAGTTTAAGGGCAAAGACAACATCAGTATCAGTTTAGGGCAAGGACCACATCAGTATCGGTTTGGGGGCGAGGTCCACATTAGTATCGATTTAGGGGCGAGGCCCACATCAGTATCAGCTTGGGGGCGAGGCCCACATCAGCATCAGTTTGGGGGCAAGGCCCACATCAATATCAATTTGGGGGCGAGGCCCACATCCGTATCAGTTTAAGGACGAGGCCCACATCAGTATCAGCTTGGGGACGAAGCCCACATCAGTATCAGTTTGGGGGTGAGGCCTACATCAACAGTTTTTGGGATGAGTCCCAAGGTCGAGGACCCACTACAATCATCAGTTTTGGGATGCATCCCAGGGTCGAGGGCCCACATTCTCAGCGGTATTGGGATGCGTCCCAGGGGCGAGGCCCTCATTGTCAGTTGCAGTTTCGGGATGCGTCCCAGGGTCGATGACCCACTGCATCATCAGTTGTATTTCCGGGATGCGTCCCAGGGTCGAGGACCCACTACATCATCAGTATTAGGATGTGTCCCAGGGTCGAGGGCCCACACATCAGTTACAGTTCCGGGATGCGTCCCAGGGTCGAGGACCCACTACATCATCAGTTGTAGTTCCGGGATACGTCCCAGGGTCGAGAGCCCACTACATCATCAGTTTTAAGATATGTCCCATTGTCGAGGGCCCACACATCTGTTGCAGTTTTGCGATGCGTCCCATGGTCGAGGGCCCACTGCATTATCAGTTTAGTTCCTGGATGCGTCCCAGGTCGAGGACCCACTACATCATCAGTTGTATTTCCGGGATGCGTCCCAGGGTCGAGAGCCCACTACATCATCAGTTTTAAGATATGTCCCATTGTCGAGGGCCCACACATCTGTTGCAGTTTTGCGATGCGTCCCATGGTCGAGGGCCCACTGCATTATCAGTTTAGTTCCTGGATGCGTCCCAAGGTCGAGGGTCCACTACCTCATCAGCACAGTTCAGGAATAAAGCCTACATTCGATGGTTCGGGAATGAAGCCCAGGGTCGAGGTACCTCACAACCATATCAACTCAGTTCGAAGAAACAGGCAAGTCAGGTGGCAGCTGGCGAGCCAGGTAAGTAAAAATGCATTGCATAACTTCGATAGGATTGTCATTATGAGGCGACTGTAAGCACTGCATTTTTGCAAATAAGTCCCGATGATGAGTCTCACATGGAGACACTACCTCTTTAAGATATGGAAGTCGTAGGAAACGGACGTCGGAAGGGAAAAGTCAGAAATTGATATCTTGTTGGACTAAATTTGTTTGCTTAGCTGTGGGTTCGCTGGTTGGACCTCTGTTTTAAAATTCATCCTCAGCCCAAACCCCCACTAGCCACACATCAAGCCCACACACCACTAAGCCACAAACCAAGCCCACCAAAATGGACCAAACTCACGCCCAAATTACCTTAAGCCACGCCCACCTCCTTCCAAAATAAAAAAATCACACATTAAACACATGCTAAAATCAAGACAAATCACCTTCCCAAATTAAAAGATTCAAATCAAATCTCATCAAACACTTTCCTAATTCAATTAAATCATATCTCTAATCAAAAGAGAAGAAATCAAATCAAATTAAATCACATACATAATTAAATAGATTTTTCCTTATAGCACAATAATTAAAATATCCCCCAATAATTACACAATATTCTTTCCTTATTCACATAAGGTAAACCCCAACCATTGCCTATAAAAAGAAGTCTAAACCAAACCTTAGAGGCCCTGGCTCATTCTCAAGAAAACACAAAGAAAATAACAATAAGCATTCACGCCCAAGCCTCATGAATTCCCCTCCACTGCTGCAACAAACCAACTCCAAAAATTCCCTTCCTCATTCACGTAAATCAATCCCCATATAGCCTTAATAACCACCGAAACGGTCCCTGACTCTACAGCCTTTATTCACGCAAATCAGCCTCTATTACCCCCAAGCATTCACCAAGCATCTGCACATCATAATCACGCATAAACCCAACAAGATATCCCCTTAAAATTCATGTATAAACTACCCAGAACACCTCTGAACTACACCCAGAAACTTCCGCAAAACACCCCAGAACTGCACCCAGAAACTGCCGTAAAACTGTCCAGAAAAACTGCATCTTTAAACCTTGAAAATAGTAGCAAAATATCAAAAAACAGCAGCCCAGAACAGAGAAAATAGCAGCCCGAAATAGCGACGCGACGAAGGAAAACGATGAACCAGTGAACCAGAGGAGTTGCGGAGCATTAGCCCTTCCGACGATCGTATAACGCACTTCCAAGAGACGACTTAAGAGGTTAGACCTGAGGGTACCTTATTATTTATTCATGTTCTTTTGTTATTATTTCTTCGCATGTGTATTGTGAATTCATGAATGTTGTGGCTATGGGATGAATGAAATATGTGTTATCTCTTGTGGTATATCGGATGGAAACCCATACGTAAATTCCGTAGCTGAATCCGAATGGATGATAATGCGGTCTGTACTTGGGAAACAACTCCACGTACCACTTGAGAGACATACATATTTCATTTCATACAATCTCATGTTTATTCTTGGTTTAATCATTTAGTATGTTATTTTCCTTTGCGCATGATTTAGTTGTTTAATATGTTCTTTTTTATGCATGATTTAGGTGTTTATGTGATTAGAGGTATCATTTTCTTGTGATTATGTACAAACGGGTTATCCAACGCTACATGAACGTATGCATTATGCCTCTGCTCATTCGAACTCGTTATCAAACGCTACTCGAACGCGTGCATTTTGTTTACTGTTCGAACGCGTTATCAAACGATACTCGAACGCGTGCATTTTGTTTATCGTTCTAACGCGTTATCAAACGCTACTCAAACATGTGCATTCTATTTACCGTTTGAATGCGTTTACGAACGCTACATGAACGCGCACGTACTGGACAGATTCCTTCCTCATGTTTTGCATGTTTGTTTCCTTAATTATTCCTTTCCCTATCACATGTTTAGTTAGCTCTTTTTAATGTTTATTCTTTCACCATCATTGTTTATTTATATTTCCGCATTTATTTATTTATTACTTTCATGAAATTGTGTGCTTACCATTATTTCGACTTACTTTATGCATGCCAACTTAGATATAGGTAGTATGCAAACGTAGATATAGGTAGTATGCAAACTTAGATGTAGAATGTTATTGCGTAGACTTGGTTAGATTATTGCACAAATCCATTCATTACAAGTGGCATGAGTAAGGGACCGTTTCGAACCCAACGGTTTGAGGTCTTCCCTTGCGAGGGGTGAGTGCGGCCTTAAATCATTTTCCCAGTTCACACTAGGTGGCGACTCCATGTTATTTCTCTGGTTTAGTTTCCCCGTGGGCTACTCCGTACTCCCGACTAGGCCGCGAACTTGGAACAGTGTCGCCAATTTCTGTGTCCTACAAGTAATCAATATATTTGAATTTAACTAATCAAATTATAGTTGATTATATATAGTTAGACTATAGTAATCATTATATTTAATAGCACCTGAAATCGTTGATTGGATAGTTGGACTATTGGAATCAAGATAACTGAAAGTTTAGCGTTTAGAACATAATCCTGGGTGAAAATGTCTTTAAACGGCTCCAATTTTCAGATTGGGAATAAAACCTCTGGATAGTCCTGGGAACTGAGAAGTTATTCTATTTAATAGAGAAACATCTCGGGCCTGAGCCAGGAGTTGAGCGAATGGTGGAGCATGAGTTTTGGAAGACTCATGGAAATGATAACTTTTGTGCTCAATCTGTTATGCTTACCGCAATGACTCTTTAATTTCGTCGTCAAAATTAAGGATTAGATCCTTCTACTATGATGATGAAATAAAGATCTTCATAGATCTATTCTTAGATATTAAAAGTACAAATTTCAAAAGAAGCTCTTTCACTCATGTATGTCAGAGAGTACATCTGTCGAGCACTAGGTGTCGCAGATGATTGTTGACATCGATCAGCTAGGTTAGCTGGGCATTACTTACGTGGCCGAGACTACCAAAGATTTGATATTATAATTTCTACCCAAAAGCTGGGGCATGTTCATTATGAACCAAGAGTAAACTCTTGGAGAGTTGACGGCTATGCTCAAGGAGGCACATCCAGAGCTTCTAAAATGGGCAGAGGCAAAATCATCACAATCTTCTAGGAAGACAAAGGATATATCCCAAGATGTCTGCCTAAACTGTGGCAAATGGGGTCATTGGATGCGTGACTGCTGTATGGACAAGGCAGACATGAAGGAAGTGAAGGCGGGGCAAGGCTCCGGCTTCAAGTATGTTTGTCATAAACATGTTCACTATTAGTTTCAAAATTGGATTTTTGATATTAAATGTGGTACATATATATGTATTGATGTGCCGAATCTGCTGATTAGCAGGAGACTGACTTCAGTTGAGATTGACCTACGAGTCGGAAACGGGATGAAAGTCGTTGTTTTAACCGTAGAATCCTAAGTTTAGGAAATACCCTTCGGGTATGTACTTAAATTACGAAACTGTTATAATGTACATAGTTTGACTAGAAACATTATCTCTATATCTAATTTTAACCTGTTGCGGGTATACCTTTATATTCTATAACACTAAGTGTTTTATTTTACAAAGTTGATATTGAGATAAACACATTAGATGTGACTAACAGTATTTATATTTTGAATATAAATGAATCTCAAACGTATAACATGACAAACAAATAGCTCAACTGATTTAATCAGATGAGACTTATTTGTGGCATTAGGACGGATTTGATTCTAATCAAATGATGTCTACGAAACTAGTTTATTAGGCCAAGTGTCTAAGACACCTTTTACTTGGTAAAAGTGCAAGTGCCACCAATTTGTTAGCCCTCATTCATAGTGACGTAAGTGGGCTCATATCTATCTAGGCTAGAGGTGGATATGAACACTTCGTAACCTTTACGGATGTGGCATCCCGTTATGGTTATGTGTATCTTATGAAACACAAGTTAGAAACTCAAAGAGTTTCGACTAGAAGTAGACAGACAGACAGACCGGCTAAAGTATTAAACTGTCACAGTTAGACCGTGGTGGAAAATACTTAAGCAATAAGTTTATCGACCATTTGAAAGAATATGGTGTTCTTTCACAGTGGACTCCTCACGGAACACCTCAATTTGACGGTGTATCCGAAGAGAGAAACTGAACCTTATAAGTCGCTCTGAGCTACCATTTTCCTTCTAGGGATACGCATTAAACAGTGAAATACTTATTTTGAATAAGGTTCCATAAAAATCTGTTGGATAGATTTCATATTAGATATGAACAGGAAAGAAACCGGGTTTTCTCATTCCTGAAGATTTGGGAATGCTAGGCATATGTTTGGATGATACCAAACTAAAACCCAAATCGGATAAGTGCCTAATTTGTAGGTTATCCTAGGGTAACAAAAGTATAGTACTTATACAACTCACAAGAGAACAAATTAATTGTTTCTCTCCATGCGGTTTTCCTAAAAGGAATACCTATATGCAGTGGTAAGTGGGAGGAAAGTAAAACTCGATGAAAATATGAGTAATACTGTTCCAGGCACTGATTCCTTAACGGAACACAAACAGTTCATCAGGGATGAAACTGTACCACAATCTTCGAATACACAAGCATCACGTAAGTCGGAGAGAGTCAGAAAATTACCTGAGAGGTATGGGTTTATGATCTCACCTCATAAAGATGTCAATCTTATTGGGGAAGACGAACCGACTACGTATGAGGAAGTGATACAAGGTATATACTCCTTTTCATGGCAAAGTGTCATGAAGTCCGAAATGGATTCCATGTATACAACCAAGTTTGGACACCAGTTGATGTACTTGAAGGCATTGTGCCTGTTAGTACTAAATGAGTGTTCAAGGAAGACATACATAGATGGCACCATACAAATGTACAAAGCTAGGCTCGTAGCGAAAAGATATTGTTATCAACATGGTGTCGATTATGTCGAAACCTTTTATCCGTTGCCATGATTAAATCCATTTGGATAATGCTTGCTAATGCTGCATGTTTCATTTATGAAATATGGCAGCTGAACGTCAAAATTGCTTTCCTTAAACGAAAACCTTTTGGAGGATGTTTACAAAATCCTGACGGTTTTGTTTCACCAAAACATGCAAACAAGGTTTGCAAGTTAATTCGATCCATTTATGGATTGAAGCAAGCATTGCGTTTTTGGAACTATCGTTTTGATGTAATCATAATGGTATACGATTTAATTCAAAACGAATATAATTCTTGTGTAAATATAAGAAGGTTAGTGGGAGCGCACTGACAATGATTGTCCTATATAATGATGACATATCATTTCTTGGACGAACTAAGGATGCTTTATTATGCTATGGAGAATGAGAACTTGAATTGACTGGGTCACCGCTGTAAGTTTCCAAACCGACAATAACGACTGTAAGTCGTAATAAGGATATTATATAGTTTGAATAACGGAACGGTGAGCTTGAAATCTTCCAAGCAAGATACGGTTGCCGACTAAACAATAAAAGCGGAATATTGATGCAGCTGAAGCAGCAAAAGAAGCATTTTGGATCCATATAATCCTAATCAGATTAGGTATAGCTCTGTTAGCAGCTGAGCTAGGCTACAGCACAGGCTAAAGAATTAATGGTCTCATCAACGATCCAAGTATGAACTTCAAATGGTTTCATCTGATTCGTCGGATCATACATCATGGCGATGTGATGATCGAATAAATCGCATCAGATGAAAACCTTGCAAATCCGCTGACGAAAGCAGTTTCTCAGTAGAAATTTGAGCGACCGTACATAGTTCAAGTGTAGGACACTTGAGTGATTGGCTATAGGCCAAGTGGGAGATTGTTGGACAATTAAGACCCAGAGTATCACTATTTGTACAGAACATGGTGTTGTTGTACAAATTAACTATGTGACAAAGGAAATTGCTCTTTGGGATATATAAATGATAAAAGTCCATATGATTAAGACCCAACATTTGTACATTTGTAATTGGATTATTGGGATATATAAATGATAAAAGTCCATATGATTAGTTCCGGATTAATAAGATATGAGACAGTATTAATCCATTAAGGTTTAATCATTAAAATATCCCTAGTCATAGTATTATCGAGATTGGACATCGATAATGCGGAATAGACTTGTATTGCACTTGTGCGCGTTATGGGAGCATAACGACATAGTTCTCATATATTTGGGTATTGGATACTAATGCAAGTGTAATATGAGGTTGTGTTTGACGATGGTACGAAAACAGCTTTGCTCTGGATAGACCCCTCGGAATTCCATTGGTAGTAAGACTATGTGTCTAAGTAAGTCCGAATCAGGGTAGGTGTATTTGGTCTTAACTTGAGACTTGCATTGCTAATACTTGCGACAATCAATATACTTTGGTTTTGATCGTCCAGGGCTTTAACAGGTTCTGTGTACGCCTCTTCTAGGTATACTGAGAATCGTAGCGCATTGGGTGTGATGTCAATATGGAAGTATCAATCCAGTCATATGGAGATGATGATCATGTAGGATACGGAACTGGTACTCTTATGTACTGCAGTCATCAGGATAATATGACTAGGTCATGTTTATCCGATTATAGAGACTAGTTACCAGAGATCTGATATATGCTTCGTACGGGGCAGACATAATTCCAGCCCCGGGCCTAGCATATGACATCCGATATTGGATCGTAATACGTAATACTACGTATATTACGCCTGACATAGATTATATATTCCTTTAAGAATATTTCTGGAGAATTGGGTAGGCACGGTGCTTTGCTAGAAGCCAACCATGTCTCGTAAATCGGTAAAAATGTAGTACGAGGTACGTACGTGTTCGGATAGTCCGACGACCGGATTTACTGCCAACATATCCAGGGATCTCATGGGTCGCTTCCCGAAGATTCACCGATGACGTATGATTCGAACATAATTAAGCTGGGATTAATTAGGGAGAGATTTTATCTGGGATAAAATATTATTTGAAGAGATATAACGATTAATTTGGAATTAATCGATAAAATAATATATTCGATATATTAAACGAAATTAGATTTCAACACGGAATTAAAATTGGATTTTAATTCAGGCAAATAAATTAATTTATAATTAATTCGCGAGCGACATGAATAGTAATTTTGCTTGGCATAATTATTTAATTAAATTTGATTTAATTACGTCGCAACGGAAAATTTGTTAATTCGGAATTAGCGAACCCGAGCCCGAAATGTGTTTAGGGGGCCCACTCGGATTTTGAATTTAAGTGGGGCCCACAAGTCACATCATTAGTCACTTTAAGTGATGGAAGTCTTGTCAACTTTTTTGTGATTGACTTCTAGTCACTTTTGAGTGATGAGAGTAGTTGGAAACATTGAATGTTTTTTTCCCTCCAAATTTATTTTAGCATCTTAGAAAAGCATATACCAAATATTGGATTGGATTTGATAAGTAATTGTTTTTGAAACAAAACACAAGTCATTCACTCCCTCTCACTCTCTCAAGCTCACGGCTTTGAGCCATTTTTTTCTCTCTATTTTCCTTTGGCCGAGAGTCACTGGGAAGATCAATGGGATTTTTGTTGCAATTTTCTCCATTTCTAGCACATTCAATGAATCATCTAAGGTGTTAGGGAAACCACCCTTTGAGCTTGGAATCTCAAATCAAAGCTTGGAGCTTGGATTCAACACTTCAAATGAGCCTGGCCGAAACTTCAAGAATCAAAATTTTTGTGTTCAATGCATCCAAAATCCAATCAAAGTGAGTATTTTCCGCATTCTTACTTTGTTGTATTCAAATGATTTCTTGCTTAATTTGATCTTGGTTTGACCTAGAAAACCCAACACTAAGAACCCTAAAATCAAATACAAAAGGGAGTTGAGAAAAAAGAAGTAAGAAAGCAAAAATAAAGCTTGGATTTTTGAAAAGTTAGTAAGTTTTTCTTACTTTATTCTTCATGAAAAATGTTTCTATGATCCTAGGCTTCAATATGTGTAGCTTAGATTTTTCTCTACTCCTTTGTGTATGTATTTTGATGGTTGGAAACTTGGAAGAAAGATGGAAACATGTATATGTGTAAAGAATGCACGAAATTGGTTTATTTGTATTCTTTTTGCCATTTGATGGTGGGTTGCCATTCTAGAGTTACTTAGCCACTCATAAATGATCTAGAATTGTTTCATGATGGTGAGACTTGTTTGGTGTGGTAAGAATTGAATTAAAGTATTGAATTTAATAAATTTGGTATTATTTTGTCAATTTGTGGAAATGTAACATCCCCGATCTGAGAGATGTCACCGGCATGGGATAGGCTGACCTAACCTCATAAACCTCTGACTAACTCTTATAAAAGACTCATAACCATGCAATGCAATACAATCTATAGGGCCCATTCACATAATGATATGCTAAAATGATGAACTCAAAACTTACATAAATGGGGCTCCATGCCCCCAAGATACATATGTACAAAAACTTTTACAACTCAACATATAAAACTTAAAACTCTTTACAACTAAACTTGTATTCCCAAGACCTGGTGACTGGCTAACTGCAACACTGCTATTCGGCTTCTCAAGCTCTGATGTTTGTGGTCGACCAATCAAGTCACCAACTTGCAAAACTAGAAACACTGTTGGGTAGTGAGTAATAAGACTCAGCAAGTAACTATGCTCATATCTTGAGCGTCAAACACACTGAAGGTCTGAATTTTGTTTCTGTGCTAACTTGAGTTGCCTATGTGATCATGCAATTATGTATTAGGTCTGAGCTAACTATCTATTTCTTATCCATTTACAAACATATTACTTGTTACTAATTCTTTTAACTGATTTCTCTCATACTTTAAATTCTGTTTATTGTTTAGTTTTAAACATCTTAATATATATATATCAAGCTTCTATATCATTGTCAACCATGTCAAAACCCAATCATGCTTTCACTGCGCTACTCTGATATCATTTTTCCTTCTTGTACACTCGATACTAATCTAGATCGGGCAATTAATAAAACTTTCTTACTTTCACTTTCTTGTAATATCATCAAATCGCTAGAATACAATACTTTTTCTATCAACATTTAACACACTATTATCAACCATGCATACTTATATATATATATAATCATATTACCATGCACTAGTGTTTTACAAATGTTCTTTCTGTATAACCATTCGACACATACAATCATTAATCATATATATATGCATCTAAATGTAATCATGTTATAATGCATTAACATCAACTATATGCATCTCAGATGATTGCTAGAATATATGATTTATATGCATGACTTGTAAAATATACTCTATTTTAACATGCTATGTTTTTAGAAAATGACTTTATGAAAACTTTCCAAAAATTCTTTTATGAAAACTTTACTTTTATTTTTCTTTCTGGAAAAACTCTTTCTCAACTTTTTACAAAACTTATCTGAAAACTAATAAACTCAAATCATAATACAAGGCATATTGTACCTCAGTTACAATCTGGTGTCCAGTGGCGTTACGTATCGCCCGTCCCCTGAATGAACCTCTAAGCCCAAGAAACGACTCAACTGAACGTGTCCGAGAACAACTCAACCGCTGAAACTGGTGGTCTTGGGGCGTTATATATCGCCGTCCGCTAAGCCACAAAACTAGAACTGAGGGTGCGGATCTAGGCTACCACCGAAGCTCCGAACTAGAGTACAGTTAAACGAACCTAAGCCGTAATCCTATCTCTTAACTAGCCATGTGCACAGGCTCATCTGTATCCGTAAATTCCATACTATCCAGCTGGGATGGGTTTTTACCCCACTCTCGAGAAAATCTATAAAACATCACTTTTAAAAAAAACATCAAAAAATTTTCTTGAAACACTTTTAAATTTCAAATTCACTCTTAACTTTATCAATTTCTGAAAATCATAAAACACATATATGCATACTTATTTCTTATGCTTTCACTTACCTTTGCCACGCTTTCTTATATACTCATCTTCATGTTGTCATACATTTACATGCATATGTTCATGCATACCTATAAATTAATGTCATGTGAATCCTACTCTTTTCATGCTTCCAGCTTTAACTATCGTATGTTCTCTATACTTAATCTATCCTTAATATACTTTGCATACAGCAACCCAATTCATTTACATTATAAATAGTCACAACCTTCTAAACATATGCAGTCTAATGTGTCTTTTACACACACAAAATCATATATTCATACTTAAACTATTATGCTTTATCATTATAAAAACATTCATCTGCAGCTTACTCATATCATTACTTGCACATTTCAATATTCATATAACATATAACACTATTCATATATATAATTATTTGTTAACTTATCATCGCTTATTCTCACAATCGCCACAACCTATGTTTATACTTAATCAAACGCTTGTATACTTATATAAACAATCATACTTTTCCGTCTCATAAGGCTATAAGCATTGCCAAATAAACATTACATATTTCGTCATATCATGTTGTTACCTAAACTTGCATTCATACCCAATAATCGAATTTATTTAGCTAATTTCTGCAATATGTTCGTTATGTGTTATTACTCCAATCTCCATATTTCATACTTATACTCACATGTGAAACTATACTTTTATATCATTTTATGCACATATAATCAAATTACAAATTCTTAACTTATCTACCATGTTGAATTTCCAATGTGCAAATACACATACACAGTTACTTCATCTTCTTTTAGGACCATTTAAATTGTATCAAAACCTATAGTATACATAAACTATTCATTCATTTAATCACATAACCATGCTTCACTCAAAATCTCTTGTTCGTCATGTAAAGTTACTCTACCATTTTCACAGCTATAAACCTATACATAACTAATTTAATTCCCTTGCTCTTGACGTTATTGGTTATATTCAATTACAACGTCCATTTATTCTTTTTGATTTCGCCTTTCTATCTTATCATTCTTACTTTTTGTTTATCATATTATCCTAAAGTACTTCTACAATAACATCCAAATCCACATACACCTAATTCTAATAGTATTATTTCTGCTGTCACCACTATCATTACTTCGGCTCACGCCTCTGCCACCACATTACCCACCATTATCGCAATCTTATTTTTCATTACTTACTTATTAAAATTCCAATTTAACCATGTAATTGTAACATCCCCGATCTGGGAGATGTTACCGGCAGGGGATATCAGTACTAACCCCATTAGCCTCTGACTTCTCGACTGTATTATAAACCATTCAAATGCGATATCATGCACGGAGACCATAACTCAACTTAACATTATAAAATACTTTTATTTCTCATATCTGTATACTCAAAAATACTTTTCTTTACAAATATTAACAGACACTCAAAATAACTTATACCACACTATACACATGCAACTTTACTTTGACTCTGTGCTGGTGGACTCCGTACCAGTGACTGCATCAGTATCCATCCTCCCAAGCTTGTCCTTCGAAAGTCCTGCAAATCACAAAAACTGGGGTGGGGGTTAGATCGGTATACGATCTAAGTGAGTGGATGAAATCTGAAAACTGAAGTAAAAAGATTGATTTCAAGACTACAGCGTCAAAAACATTTTCATTTGAAAACTCTCTCTCTCAAAACTCAGTGTGAAAATATCTTTATAAAACTTGACTTTCTGAAAATATCCTTAAATGCAAACTTTGTTTCTGAAATCTTCGTCTTTCTGAAAACTGTCTTTGAAACTATGGTTTCTGAAAACTATTTCTGAAAAACTAGTTTTCTGAAAACTATTTACTGAAAAAATTTTCTTTATGAACTGCTCTGTTTCTAAAAACATGGACGTATGAGGGTGTTACCTATCGCCGTCCCCCCATATGCTTAACTGGAGCCAGCAATGCAAATCCATGACTTTGGGGCGTTACGTATCGCCGTCCACCAAAGCATGCCACTACTGTCTCAGAAACTGGTGGTCTTGGGGCGTTACGTATCGCCGTCTCCCAAGCCACAAACTGGAGCTGGGGGTGCGGATCTATGCTACCTCCCAAGCTCTGAAACTGGGGTCTAGGGGCATTACGTATCGCCATCCCCTAGCCCAGCTCAAGGATTTGAGAGCGTCCCCTCAGTCCTCCAAATGTGTACATGTCACTATATCCGTCAATTCCAAACTGTATCAAGTTACATACTGGGGTGAGTTTTTACCTCATGCCCCGAAAAACATGAAAACCATACTATTTAATCTTAAAACTGTAAATACTATTTTCTGAAAATCATTTTCTTTCTCAAAGCATAACTGTATATAACAATAACTGAAAAGAAAAGCTTCTAACGCCCTAAAGCGTAAAATGTAAGTCTGATGAAAAGGTGAAATTAAAAACAAATAAAAGAGAAAGTGTCCACTCACTGGTTCGGAACTTGCTGATGACGCCTTGCGATGGTGGCGGAATTGTATCTCCTGGAGATAATCTAGAATTAGCAAAATTTGATAGTACCAAGGTTGCAAATTATATCCTTTCTTAACAAAATTTATTCATTATTCATGTTAACTCATACTCGCTACATTACTAACATTTGAGGGTGGTCTAAAAATTTTTATTACGCTCGTTCGAGGATTTCAGAAACTACTTCACAAAACTCCATATTCTGCCCTCTATCCAGAAAATTTCAGTGCGCCAACACTGACTTTGAAAATTTGGTACGCTAAATCGGAGTTTAATTTGCGGCTGAAATTTTAATAGAATACTTTCTTATGTGTCTTATTTATGTTGGCTTTTACGGATCGCGGTTTGGATTCCTAGAACTCAAGTTATCGACTGAAGTTTGGGGGTTGTGCGGCTGGAAAAACTGAGCATAGGGGCAGCAGATAGCCTGACTTCAAAAATTCGGTTCGGTCTCGTCTTAAGTCCAAAAATTCTAAAGTTTGGATATGTTACTAACTTATATGTATCATTTATCCAGAAATTTACACTTCATCAATCGGACATCAGAAACATAACTTATAAGCAATTCTTCACAGCCTGTCCGGAAAACATCCTAAACCAACTTCACCATGTAACTTTCTTATTTCCCCTTCTTTTCTAATTCCGTCAATCCAACAACCCCCAACATAATTTTAACCATTTTAAGAAAAATTTATAACATATGAATTGTGTTTATTTTATTCAATTAATTGAAGTGTGGCATTATATCGAACACTTGGTGTGCGGCATGCCTAAATCCCCCCATTCTTACAACCTTAGGTAACTCTACCCCCATTTTACATAACCATCACGTACTAACATCAAAACATATCAATCCTCACCATCTTTAACAAATTATCAAACTTGAATAACAAACTTAAAATTATCCAAAACACTCATTTTTTCCACTCCAATCATTCAAATCAAGTAATCAACTCTCTACCATCATCCAACAACCAAAAAAAAAAATTAAAATTAAAATTTATTAAATCATCAACACTCAATTTTAATTCATTCACATAATCCATAAAATATTTATCCCAAAACTTATAACTTTTAATTCATATATCTAATCATACAATAATCAATTCCAAGCTCTTATTCTCATCAAATGGAACCCCAAACATGTTATTATCATTACCATATCACTAATATCACCAAAATGAAAAACTCAAGATTTGGGTCAAGTTTTCTTACCTCACTTTCTCTAGATTTTCTTCATCCTCCATGGTTGCTTCCATCTTCCCTCTTCTTTTCTTTCTTTCCTTTCTTCTTTTCTTTCTTTCCCTTCTTCTTTCATTTCTTATTCTTCTTCTCTCGGCTTCTTCTTCCCTCTTCTTCTTTCTCGGTTTCTTCCTCTATCTTTCCATTTTATTTCCTTAATTTATTTTTGTGAATTAGTGAATAGTTATCCCTTTATATAGTGGGGTCAAAAGATATTTTGGAAATTGAAGAAAAATGTATAAATTTGTGGAAAGTTTGAGAATAATCCAATTAGACCCGAAATTACTATTCATTCCAACTTTTTACTTGTATTTTTGACCAGCTTCTATTCCGCATTTGAGAAACTGTTCAACGCGGACGTTGTAGATCTCGATCTCAGCTTTCGGACAATATAAAATTCATAAATATCAGAGGTCGTATGAAAAAGTTACGCCCCAAATAGCATGGGCAGTTCAAAGGAAATACGGTACAGTCTCGTCCCGGGATTTCGAGAAATTTACCGATTGTCCCCAAAGTCATCTTGCGACTATGTTGGAGCCTCGACATAATTTATTCTTTGTGCCTTCGTCCCGTTCCTTCATCCCGTACGTAATAGTATCGTTGTGGGCAATAGTAAAAACTACCGGTCGTTACAGTAAAAAACTTATACCGTAATTCCAAAAATTCCCAAATTCTAGGGTTATTGGCGATTTTTCCCTAAATTTTACAATTTCTTTAATGTTAAAAATTTCTTCTAATTTTTACTACATACCAAATCTAGATTACTTTTTAACATAATTTTATCTCAATATCAAGCCCAATTTCGAAATTCAATCCAAAACCCAAATGACAAAATTAATCAAACTCGAGGAAATCATAGTCATTGTATACTTACCATTTGCATCCATGAACGAAATCAAAATTTCAAATTCGGACTCCCTCATCTTCTTCTTCTTCTCTGCTCTCTCTCTCTCTCTCTCTTTCTCTATCTGCCTCTGCTTACTGCCACCACGCCGGACCAGTTTCTGAGGATGCGCCGTAAGCTCGTCGGCGGCCAAGGACACAGCCGAACTGCTCTCACCCCTCTCATTCTCTTATTCTCTCTCATCTCTCTCCCGGTTTTTCTCTCTTTCTTTCGTCTCTACTCTTTTCTTTTTCTTTTGTGTGTGTGTGTTTAATGTGTGCGTTTGTGTATTACACATGTGTGTGTATAAAATATGTGGTGTATAGTGTTCCACGTGTGTGAGTGTAGAATTATCTATTTATTTTTTACTAGTTGGGTAATTTATAATTTCACCCCTCAAATTTAATTTAATGAAAACTTATAATTAAATTCGTGAAAAAGTTCCCATTTTACTGAAAAAATAAACCTCGCGTTCGGATGCGGTCTCACGCGCGAAAAATAAAATTCACACTAACACTCTAAAATAACCCGGGATGTTACAGGAAATTGTAAAATTGTGTTCATAACCTACTCCAAATTTGAGGCTTTTCATATATGTGTTAATTAATGATGTATATATTATGCATATTAATTTTGGTGTTGATTGGACTTGATCTTGAATGGTTTTGAACCGATTTGGACTAAAGTGCTATTTTTTAAAAGTTGAGGGACCTATTCGGCAATTTGGAAAAAATTGGTTTCTTGAATTGAAAATTATATTTTCATGTATAAGACATGTATATATCATTTTGGTTGTGATTTGAAATCACCTATTTATGTATTTGACAAATTAAGACTAAAATGATCAAAATGCAAAGTTTAGGGGCATTTCCGTAATCACTGAAAAATCTGGATATTTTTTCAGAATTCCGTTTTTAATGTATATTTATTATACAAATCATTTTGGTTGTGATTGGAAATCACCTAAGCTTGTTTTGAACAACTTAGAACTAAAATGATTAAAATGGAAAGTTTTGGGGTTGTGTGGTAACTTTCTGAAATTATGATTTCTGGGTTAAAGTTTCTGCTTTAGAGTATTGAGTGATTAAAATAAATAAATTTATTTTAATTACCCAAGAACAATTAAAGAAATGGGAAAATTTGATTTTCCCGCATTTCTCTGCGTAACCCGGGTATTTTGCCTAAAACCCCAACATATTTGGAATCTTCTTTATTTGGCTAATGACTTAGAAACAAAGTTCTTAAGCTTAGCTTAATCGTATACATACTTTTGCTTAAACTGTATTCTCTTCTTGATGTTGTTGCTGGCGATTTGGTTCTAGTTACACTTCATACTCAGCCTATACTTAATTTATGTTGCTACCTTAAGTTCAATTATAGTGTTCTTTACTAACTTGTTCTCCATATCTGGTGATATTCTAGGGTTATTCCCGCCTTTATTGGTTTTTTAGTTTCCTCTACTGGATGTCATTATTCAGATACTCACAAACTTGTAAATTCCAACTTTATCTCATGACCGTTTTCATGAATTATAACTTAATAACTCACCCACTGTACTAAATGTAACACTATTCAATACACATACACTTGATTCTAGGAATATCTCAAGGTAAATATCAAGGTCCATCTTTATTGCCGTTATCTAACGAGGGCTGAGAGGGTGGGGCTTGTCCTGGAGCTTACTGGTTGTGGTGTTTTCACTAATTACCTGTGTTGCGATTGCATGTACTACTTATCCATGAGCTTAGGACTCTCTTATCTACATACCCAGTGTTAACTCCCAGACTAAGGTACTTCTGCTAAAGCCATCTGAATTATCTCTTTCAGCTTTACTCATAATTTACCTCTGGCTATTAATCATACAACTTTATACTAAGAACCTCCATAAGGTTCATGCTCTCTCAAACTTCAACCATATTCCCACTGTTATCCTGCCGTTCTAAATTTTACTCTGTTATTGACTTTCCTATTTATCTCATTTTCTTGGATCTCTTAAGTCCTCACTTCCTTGGAAGCTCCTTATCTTAACACATGTTGTAGGATCACTACCAATCTTTTAACTTGGGTACTACACTTTCACTAATCATGTATAAGTTGGGTGTCTTACTTCTGTGTTGCTACACGTTGCTTATTTTGATTCCTTACTCTTTTGAACCTTTACTTTCTTGGGGTTTATCTGTTCTTTTGTTCAACTATCTTTCTAGTATGTGATTTATCCATCCCATCCCACGTCTTTTTATACTTATTCAAATCCTTTCTAAGCTCTACGTCATGGGGTATATACAGGTTTCCCATTTCTGGTTGAGTGTTTATATACTTACTGAAGTAAGGTTATTGGAATAAAATTAATTATCATTCATACTGTTGGAAGCTATATCAACTGTTCTATGCCTTACGATTCCTTAATCTTGATCAATCCCTCTGAGGTCTTTGCTTATGTTGGCTGTTTCCAAGATACAATATCTATGTCACTATATGTACCGAATTCTCTTGTTATTTTTTTTATCATTTTTACTACTTTCATATCATACCTCTTAGATCTAAGTCATGTTATTGAGTTTAATGGGGGTTCATTCTTGTGGCTACTTTCTAGATCTATGCTTTCTATTCTAATTACGGGTTGAAACTTTACCATATGATCTTTCTGTCTGTACTAGTACTTTTTGGTTAAGTTATGAGTGTTTGCTCATCCCAGAAGACTGTTCCTTTGAGTTCACGTGGACTCCTTCTGGTTTTTGCCTGATCTATGGGTCTCTCACTAATACTACTTGTCCCATCTTGGCTTGGGCTAGGTTATTTCTTTTCTATCTCTTAAATCCTTCTTAGTTCTTTCTTATGTGGTCTATCATTTAGTGTTTTCTGTTTCTGACTTAGGTTAACTTTCATCAAATTTTTTCTTACGAATATCTTATCTACGCCAGTATAGAGTGGGGTAGGAATTTATATCTCAATAGGTACCATCATTTTATTCTGATACTTTGTGTCCGGATATAGTATATTACTCATGTAAAGTAGGTATGAGATAGACTCCGTCAGGGCCGCTGCTTTGACTGGTATCACTGAAGAATGAAAATCTAGGTAACCTAGGGTCTCATATATGTCGGGTTTCTTGGGATAAGGTAATTAATCATTTCCGCTTACAGCCTTCATTTGTTTTCTTGAGAGCATGAGTTTGGGGTCTAAAATCTTCTTATCCTCTTGGCACATCTTATCTATTGAAACCCCCACTTCTCATTATGCTTTCTTGTTTCTTCAATCTTCCTATCCATTCTTCATTACTCGGGGAACTCGCTACCGATACGAGGTATTCAAGTCAATAGGGTCTGCTTGGAAAAATTTTCTTAGTAGGAATAGAATCTTTTTTGGAGGGAAGAAACTTTACTTGAGTCTACTCGGCATTTTTACTCTTACTTAGGCTCGCTATATTCTCATTTACTATAAATTTTGGTGTTATATTTTACTATCTAACTTTATATCTCTGATTTTTACTACTGTCTGGTTACTTTAAACATATGTGCATTCTCTTTTACTTTTCTTATAGATTTCTCTTTCCACTCTCTTATCTCATAACTTGTCTGTACTTTTGGTGATAAGCCAAGATAACTACAAGAGAATTTTAAACTTGGATCTAGAGTATAGTTATTTCCATAAAGAATACTAGTCGAATAGTCTGGGAAACCTTACTGACCTGTCTATAGGGCTTGAGGACGTACTCGAGAATCAGATACTGGAGTGGTAGTGCCTCGCATATTAGTATCCCGGACATACAATGTATACAAGACCCCAACACTCTACCCACTACAGTCACTTACTCCATATACCATGCCCTGATACAATATTTGTAACATCCCCATTTCGGGAAATGCTACCGGCAATGAATAGACCGTACTATTCCAATAAGACTCTCACTTCTGATAACTGCTATTCTTATCTCACATATATATATATATATAAACACTTGCATTGGACCATAGCCCAACTCATTAACCATGTAAGCATAATGTTCTTAATACCAAGTACTATGTTTAAATACACATTTCAACACTGACAATAACTTTTAAAATGCAATATACATGTGACCATTACTGTATAACATATATGTTACTTGACATTCACTAACTCTCACTGAAATGGACTTTATCCCTGACTTGACCTGGTGGACCAACTCCTTGGTGACTACCATCAGTAGACATCCTCCGGAGCTCGTCCTCCAAGAACCTGCAAAACAAAACACTGGGAGTAGGGGGTTAGATCGTTTGAACGATCTAAATTAGTGGACAGTTTTAAAAGTAGTACTAAAAGTGCTTTTGAAAATCCATGATTCTAAAACCAATTTCATCTTAAATCAACTTTTCTAAAATCTCTTCTATTACTTGAAAACAACTTTCCTCCTGGAAAACTTTTCTGAAATCTGTTTTTGAAAATCTGGTTCCGAAATATATGTACTAAAAACTATATGTTTCTGAAAACTATTTCTAAAAACTAATCTCTGAAAACTGTTTCTGAAAACTTGTCCATGTCTCTGAAAACCTGACGTATGGGGACGTTACTTATCGTTGTACCCATACGCCTAACTAGAGCCATTAGTGTAAATCCATGACTTTGAGGCGTTATGTATCGCTGTCCCCCAAAGCATGCCATTCATGTCCCTAAAACTAATGGTCTTAGGGCGTTACGTATCGACGTACCCCAAGCCACGGGGTGCGAATCTACGTTACCCTCCAAGCTCTGAATCTAGGATCTAGGGGCATCTGTCATCCCTATTCCTGAACTAGGATCTGAGGGCATTACATATCTCCGTCCCCCCAGTCCTCTACGTGTGCACATATCATCCGTCAATTCCATGTCTGTTGGGAAGCGGCCGCGAGTGCGTAGCAAGAAATTAAAATTATTATGCCGATTTACCTTTGCTCTAGACCCATTTGTTTTGATTATTCTACAAGCCTAGACATGTTACTATATATTCTAAGCATACAACTCATAAAACATGCAAAGAACATAAACCTAAACATGCTAACTATCATAAGAACTCTAATTAAAATAAAGAAAGAAAAAGACTTAATTGAACCGAAGACTCCTCAAGTCCTCCCTCCAATCTACAAGCTTTTCTCGAACTCAGTAAGCTTTTCCATGTTCCAAAAAGCCACCCAAGTATGTGGCCTCCAAAGATACACACACCAAAGTCAAAACTCAACGGTAAGACTATGCCTCGAGTGCACGGGTATTTTTCCCTTGGTGTCAGCCTAGGCAAATACCTCAAAACTTTTAACTCGAGGTTCCTCTAGTCAATTAGACTTAAGGATCCTCAAAATCAGTGGCTTACTCTTAAACTTTAGAGTTGCTCACTTATATAAACCCAATATATGAAAGGTTTTGGTGTAGTAAATTTGTAAAGAATTCTTTGGGGTTTATATAGTGCTCCAAATACAACAAAATTAATGAAGAATCCGATGTGGGATAAAAGCTAATTTAATCTTAGCCATTGGATCTTAATTTAGTGGTTTAATGAGATTATAAAATCCTAATAAGAGTTTGGGCAGAATTGGAATTCAAAACAAATAACAAAAATAAAATTTACTATTCACGTTACTTTTTTTTTATTAATATTTAATTATGATATTGCATTTTATTTTATTCAAATAAATTTACTATTCACATTTTTCTGCAGACGCGTGAACTTTAAATGCAATTTCACAATTCAAATCTTAACCAAATCATGCAAAACCTGTGCCTAAAATTAAGTTCAGGGTGTTAGCTTTCCAACGAGCTTTTAAACAACCAATTTCGAGTTAAATTAGTGAGAACTAATCAAAACAAAAATGACACGCTGATACCACTGTTGGGAAGCGGCCGCGAGTGCGCACCGGAAAATCAAAATTATTATGCCGCTTTCCCTTTGCCCAAGACCCATTTTTTTTTATTATTCTACAAGCCTAGGCATGTTACTATATATTCTAAATATAAAACTCATAAAACATGCAAAGAACATAAGCCTAAACATGCTAACTATCATAAGAACTCTAATTAAAATAAAGAAAAGAAAAAGACTTACTTGAACCGAAGACTCCTCCAGTCCTCCCTCCAATCTACAAGCTTTTCTCGAACTCATCAAGCTTTTCCACGTTCCAAAGAGCCACCTAAGTGTGTGGCCTCCAAAGATGCACACACCAAAGTAAAAACTAAACGGCAAGACTACGCCTCGAGTGCACGAGTAGTTTGCCATTGGTGCTAGCCTAGGCAAAAACCTTTAGACTTTTAACTCGAGGTTCCTCTAGTCAATTAGACTTAAGGATCCTCAAAATAAATTGCTTACTCTTAAACTTTAGAGTTGCTCACTTATATAAACCCAAGATATGAAAGGTTTTGGTGTAGCAAATTTGTAAAGAATTCTTTAGGTTTATATAGTTTTCTAAAGAAACAAAATTAATTAAGAATCTGATGTGGGATAAAAGCTGATTTAATCTTAGCCATTGGATCTTAATTTAGTGGTTTAATGAGATTATAAAACCCAAATAAGAGTTTGGGCCGAATTGGAATTCAAAACAAATAACAAAAAAAAAATTACTATTCACATTACCTTTCGCCACCAACCTAGGCTTATAGGCTTGGATGTTGCCTTCTGTATCAGTTTTATGCTTGTAAATCCACTTGCAGCCTATTGGTTTTATCCCTTGAGGTGCATCTACCAAGTCTCAGACTTGATTCTGATACATAGAGTCTATTTCGGATTTCATGGCCTCAAGCCACTTGACTGAATTAATGTCACACATTGCTTTGTCATAACTGGTGGGATCGTCATTATCAATGACCTGATCATGTTCCTCATCATTATGGAAACCATATCTTTCAGGCTCATGTCTTTCTATACCAGACTTTCTGAGTTCATAACCTTGTGGTTGTTCCGTCGTTGCCCTTTTGAGAGGCCTAGGGTTTAGTTCTATGTTAGTTTGTTCTTCTCATACCTCATCGAGGTCAAGTCTACTCCCACTATATTTCTTGAGAAGGAATTCATTCTCTAGAAATTTAGCATTTCGCGAGACAAATGTTCTTTGTTCATTTAGGACGTAGAACACGTATGCTCTTGAGTTCAAGGCATATCGTACAAACTTACATTTAACTGCCCTATCATCCAATTTGTTATTTGTGTGAGCTTGATATATGAGTCACATCCCCAAACTCTTAGATAACTAAGACTAGGATGTTTCCCAGACCGTAACTTATATGGTGTTTGACTAACAGTCTTGGAAGGAACTTGGTTTAGCAGTAGTGTTGCGGTTTCTAAAGCAAGACCCCAAAATGAAAAAAGGTAGATCCGTGCCTGGCATCATTGATCGGACTGTTAGTGTTCCTAGAACATTCATAGGATCTAATAAGTATGAAAAACAATTAATATGATCATTATAAGGTGCGGAATAAACTTACAATGAATGGATAGAGCTTTAAAACTTTTTGAGAGGATGAACTCCAAGTTCCAACCTTTAGATGATTCCAAGCTTTTGAGTAGTTTCCCTATCACCTTTGTCAACTTCCAAAGTGCTAGCTTTTGTTGATTTGAAAGCAAATCCAAGAGAGAAATGAGTAGTAGAATTCGGCCAAGCCTTATAGAGTTCTCTAGGGTTTTTCAATTTTTCATCTAATGAAAAATGTGTTACAAAAGTGTAGAGAGCCTTTTTGTTATTCACCTTTTGGTAAAACCATTTCACTTTTACCCTAAACTTGGTAGGTGTGGGTAAATGGTTTTTCAAAAAGCAAAACAAGGTAGTTGGGTGGTAGATACACCTATCACACATGGGCCCCACATATTTGAATTCAAAATTCAAATATCTCTACGAACATTTGCCGCGGCTCGGTTCCGTTTAATCTGATTAAACGAACTTCCGTCGCTAAATAATTAAATCTAATTTAATTAAATATCGATGCCTCGCAAATATATTACGAACGTCGTTTACGAATTAATTCTAAAGTAATTCGTTCGTTCGTATTAAAGTCCGACTTTAATTTCGTAACGAAATCCAATTCGTATTAATATATCCGATATATTAATTTTAGCCCATTAAATAAATTAAATAGAAAAATCAAATTTAACCATTAAATTTATTCTACAGATTAATTCCAAATTAATCGCGTTATCTCTCTACCGAACACATTTAATCCCAGATTAAATAAAGTCCTAATTAATCCCAGATTAATTTTTTCTCTCTCTCTATATTAATCCCAGATTAATTTAAGTCAACTGTCATCGGTGAATCTTTGGGAAGTGACCCAAGAGATCTCTGGATAAGTTGGCAGTAAATCTGGTTATCGGACTATCCGATAAAGTAAGTACCTCGTACCACGTGCTTATCGATTTACAAGACATGGTTGGCTTCTAGCAAAGCACCGTGCCTACCCAATTCTCCAGAAATATTCTTACTGGAATATATAATCTATGTCTCTTTGAATCTGATGTCACGTGCAAGGCCTGGGGCTGGAATAGTGTCTGCCCCATACAAAGCACATATCGGATATCAAGCAACTAGTCTCTTTGAATCGGATAATCATGACCTTGTCATATTATCACGATGGTTGCAACACTATAGAGAACTAGTTCCAAATCCCTGCGTGATCATCATCTCCATATGTCTGAAGTGATACTTCCATCTTGACATCACATCCAATACACTATGATTCTCAATAAATCTAGAAGAGGCGCACACATAACCTGCTAAAGCCCTGGACGACCAAAATGAAAGTTTACCGATTGTCGCAAGTACTAGCGATGCAAGTCTCAGGTTAAGACCAAATACACCTACCATGAAGCGGACTCCCATAAACACATATACATACTACCAATGGGATTCCGCGGGGTCTATTCAGAGCGAAGCTTTTTTCTGTACCATCGGTAAAACACAACCTCCTATTGCATTTGCATAAGTATCCAATACTTAAACATATGAGAACTGTGCCGTTATGCCCTCACAAAGCGCACAAGTGCAATACTAGTCTATTCCGCATTATCGATGTCCAGTCTCGATAATACTACGACTAGGGATATTTAATGATTAAACTTTTATGGATTGATACTGTCTCATATCATCTCAATCCAGAACTAATCATAAGGACTTCTACCATTTCTATATCAAAGTAAATTAATTACAAAATGGTAAAAGGCAATTTCATCACTACATAGTTAATTTAGTACAAAAACACAATGTCTTTTACAAACAGTGACGCTATGGGTCATAATTGTCTAACACGGACCATATCTAATAATGTCTGATTTCTCCTTTCGGAGACCCCATTATGCTGTGGTGTTCCCGGAGGAGTCCACTGGGAAACAATGTCATTTTCTCTCAAGTAATCTTGAAATTTGTTGTTTAATTATTCACGACCTCGGTCAGACCTTAGTGACTTAATACTTTTATTAAGCTGGTTTTCTACTTCAGCCTTGAAGTCTTTGAATTTCTCAAAGGCTTCAGATTTGTACCGCATAAGGTACACATACCTATATCACGAATGATCATCGATAAAGGTAATGAAGTAGGAGAATCCACCTCTAGCGGTGACTGTCATTGGTCCGCATACATCATAATGTATAAGTTGTAATGTCTCTGATGCACGCTGTCATTTACCTTTGAAGGGTAATTTGGTCATTTTACCAAGTAAAAAAGACTCACAAGTTCCATAAGGTTTATATTTGAAGGGTTTGAAATACACATCCTTATGTAGCTTAGTTATTCTTGTTTCATTGATATGACTTAAGCGACTGTGTCATAGAAGTGATTCATTGAGATTATTCAAGTTAACGTTGTATATATTAGAGGTTGAACATTCTTTGTTAGTTTGTAAGACATAGATACCATTATTCAAAATACCATTTTCATATTTTATTTCATTGAAATAAATAGAACATTCATTACAACTTATTAGGCACGAAAAGCCTTCATTACATAAAGAAGAAATTGAAATGATGTTCTTTACTAGAGAATGTACATAAACACAATCTTCTAAGTCTAAAACTAAACCATTTGGCAAAACTAATGAATAAGTCCCCACGCACAATGAAGACAGTTTTGCTCCATTACCCATGCGTAAGTCAACCTCCCCATGACGGAGTCTCCTACTATTTCTCAGGCCCTCCACATTGTTACATAAGTGAGTCCCACAACCGGTGTCAAACACCCAAGTAGAAGGTTCAGTGTTTTGAGAATATAGTTCAATAATATACAACATAACTGAAGCATTGGGCTTCTTGGCCTCTTGGGCTTCCCTAGCTTCATTGGCTTTCAAGGATCTGCTGTCTTTCTTCCAATGACCCTTCTTTCCACAAAAGAAACATTTCCCCCTTCCCCTTTTTCCTCTCCACCTTACCATCTGGAGCCTTGCCCTTGCCCTTATTTTTCATTAGGCCTTGTGGCTTTAAGTCCGTACTCGTAAGCATGACGGAGGTTTTAAGCTCCGGTTCCAAGTCCTTCTCTGATTACTTTATCAGATTGTGTAATTCTGCTAAAGTAGCTTCTTTATCAGACAGATGAAACTGCATAATAAAGTTAGAGAATTCTTTTGGTAAGGACTGAAGAATTAGATCGTGACCTATCTCATGATCCATGATGAACCTGAGATTGGCCAATTTTTGAATTTGGCCAATCATCTTAAGCACATGTCTACTAACAGATCCTTCCTTATACCTTGTTTGGAATAAGATACATGACACTTGGAATCTCACGGTATGAACGGAAGTTGCATACAACTCCTTCAAGTGAAAGATGATGGTTTGAGCATCCATATCTTCGTGAGCTTTCTGAAGTTCGTCCGACATAGAGCCAAACATTATGCAAACTGCTTGCTCATCATCATCGACATGTTTCATCCAAGCATCACATGTATCTCGGTCAGTATCTTCTACGGGTTCAGGGGGAAATGGTTTTTCAAGAACATAGAAAATCTTTTCTTTTCGTAAGACAATTTTAAGGTTTCTAAACCGGTTTTTGTAGTTGTCCCCTTTGAGCTTATGCTCATCAAGGATGGAACGAAGTGATACTCTGTTTGCCATTTGAATGTTTGTGAAATATTTTAACCCACCTATTAAGAGAAAATGTTAAAATTAGGAATATGTTTTCATTAATATTTCATAATAACATGGGCTTTTAATATTATGAAGTTGCTCCCACTCAATTGTTTTAAAATTTTAAGCAAATCACATCAACCCCAATATGATGGATTTCTTGTGGGCAAGGATCCCATTATCATCATTTCATAACTCTGACTAGGACCGATCGTTATAAAATATGATAATTAGGTAGGTTCCCAACCAATTTATGATATAAATCACAATTCTTTGATCATTGGGTTGGACAATCAAACATGCCATAGCTTATACTAGTCCTTGTGGACACCCAATCTTTGCCACTAAGTTATAAGACCATGCCTAAGAGTTGCTGCGTCTTATGACTCAGAAAAGTCAAACCATTGTAAATAGTATGATTTAGGGAAAAATTGGTATTGTTGGTAAAGCCTAGTCATGCCAATACGGTTTAAGCCCTTTAGGTTTATACTTTACAATGGGAGGCAAATTTTAGACTTAAATTATTATTGAGGATTTTAGCAAGTTTAAGTGAATAACTGTTAAATGGATTCCTCCATTGAAAATTCCCCAGATGGAGGGTGGAGCGAACTCTCTTAAATACCCTTATCTCTTAGGCTCTTATTGCCTTGGTGACGGGAATAAACAATAGATCCTCAAAATTAGCCCAACACTTTAAATATGATTTAAGGTAAGCTTTGAGTAAATGATTATCTAGATGTTTTCACGGCTTTTCCTTTTCGCTATAAAAAGGTAGTGAGTGAATGAAGACACCAAATCAATATCTAACTCTAGTAATACCTTTGGTTAAATTAATTTTAGTTTGGAAAGTTTTATTAACCCCTCGGTCTCAACCCACTTGTATTTTTTATAATCTCTTTTATTATAAACAAGTGATTTATATTTATTAGCCTTAAAGGTAATAAATCTCTAAGTTAATCATGGAATGATTACTTAGTTAAGGGATAAGCAATACACTCTCTATTTCTTAGAAAGTCTCTAGATGCTTGCACCCTAAAATAATCATGCCAATTCTAATCATACATAGAATCATCAAGCATGTGAGTTTTAATATATTAGAATTATTTTAGGCATTAAATAACTTTGATTAATATTTAATTATGATATTGCATTTTATTTTATTCAAATAAATTTACTATTCATGTTTTTTGCAGACGCGTTAACTTTAAATGCAATTTCACAATTCAAATCTTAATCAAATCATGTAAAACTTGTGCCTAAAAATAAGTTCAAGGTGTTAGCTTTCCAACGAGCTTTTGAAAAACCAATTTTGATTTAAATTAGCGAGAACCAATCAAAACAAAAACGGCGCGCTGATACCACTGTTGGGAAGCGGCCGCGAGTGCGCAGCGGAAAATCAAAACTATTATGCCGCTTTCCATTTGCCCAAGACCCATTTGTTTTGATTATTCTACAAGCCTAGGCATGTTACTATATATTCTAAGCATAAAACGCATAAAACATGCAAAGAACATAAACCTAAACATGCTAACTATCATAAGAACTCTAATTAAATTAAAGAAAGAAAAAGACTTACTTGAACCGAAGACTCCTCCGGTCCTCCCTCCAATCTAAAAGATTTTCTCAAACTCAGCAAGCTCTTCCACGTTCCAAAGAGCCACCCAAGTGTGTGGCCTCCAAAGATGCACACACCAAAGCCAAAACTCAACGGCAAGACTACGCCTCGACTGCACGGGTATTTTGCCCTTGGTGCTGGCCTAGGAAAATACCTCAAAACTCTTAACTCAAGGTTCCTCTAGTCAATTAGACTTAAGGATCCTCAAAATAAGTGGCTTACTCTTAAACTTTAGAGTTGCTCACTTATATAAACCAAAGATATGAAAGGTTTTGATGTGGCAAATTTGTAAAGAATTATTTGGGTTTATATTGTGCTCCATAGACAACAAAATTATTTAAGAATCCGATGTGGGATAAAATCTAATTTAATCTTAGCCATTGGATCTTAATTTAGTGGTTTAATGAGATTATAAAACCCTAATAAGAGTTTGGACCGAATTGGAATTCAAAACAAATAACAAATTTTTTTTACTATCACGTTAATATTAATTTTGTTTTATTCCAATTCCCAAAGTTCCCCTATCGTCATTCACCAATCCCTAAGCCACTATGGAACATCATAAATGATATGGTCAATAATTAAACACATTGAACCATTTATGAACAATTCCTACAGCAATAATATATGCTGTTATATTTGTATTGTGCACTGTTAACCATTGATTTCGACTTTGTTGTGTGTGACCTTTTGGGTTCCCCTCAAGTTGGACATGAAATGAATTGTGATAATTTAATAAAACATAAATTATCCTCCGATCAGATGGACTTTCGATTTCAATGACCAAGGTTGACATCTAGCAACATGCCAAGGCCCCCAAATGAGAAGGAAATATATATATACCCATTTTGTATGCGATTTATATATGATACAGTCCCTCGCCTCATTGAGGTGGGCTTTTCCCCCATGCCTCGAAAAATAAACATTAAATCATACTTTGAAAACATAAATTTTCTCAGACATATCTTAATACAAGATCTTTCAAGAAATAACTGAAAAAAAAAATTAAAAAAAATAACACCCTAGAAGCGTAAAAGTAAGTTTGATGTTTCAAATACATAATAAAAGTCAACTTTAAAGAATAGAGTCCACTCACAGTGCTATGGAAAATCGAGAGTGATTCACGGTATGGGCGACCTTCTAGTATACTGGCATCAATATAAGGTCCATACAATCTTAAGTTTCCATAACTCGGAACATATTCATATGGCATAAAAGAATACACAATACATGGACACATAATCTTGCCGAATATTCGAGATATCTATGGCATCTATGAATTTTATGGACTTAGGTTTGGAGTTATGCAAGTGCGGTCGGTAGCGGAAACTTATTTTATGTTAATCGTTAGAAAATTCACTACATGACACCCAAA
Source organism: Zanthoxylum bungeanum (assembly GCA_019454045.1). NCBI lineage: Eukaryota > Viridiplantae > Streptophyta > Magnoliopsida > Sapindales > Rutaceae > Zanthoxylum > Zanthoxylum bungeanum. Next base: position 38,528 of record SKCR01045821.1, read on the forward strand.
TTTTGAAATTTGTTACAATTAATCGGAAATTAATTTGAAGTTGAAATTTTATTAGAATTGTTCTTAATATATCAACTTTATGTTGGTTTTACGGATCTCAATTCCGATTTCAGAAACTCAAGTTATAGACCAGAGTTCAAGGACTGTCCAACTAAAAAACTGGGCACTGGGGCAGCAGGTCACCCGACTTTAAAAATTCGGTCCGATCTCGTCTTAAGTCTAAAAATTCTAAATTTTTGATATGTTATTTCCATATGTATCTAATTTACCCAGAAGTTTACGTATTTCTGTTAAGGTCTACCAAACTCAAGATATGGACGAATATCTTCACCTTATTCACCAAAACAAAACCTGTTCTTTCATTTCAGATTGGCCATATTTAAAAATTAGCCACAATTTCATATTTCATTGGAAAATTCTGGTTTTTTGATATGATGTACCTTAATGTGTTTATTTTGCATATAAATTTATGGTTCATCAATCGAACATCTAAAATTCAAGTTATAGCCGATAGAACATACACTGTCTAGATTTCACAGCAATTACACTCACTAAGTTACGAATTTCGTTACCCTTCTAACTTTGTTTACTTCAGCTATTACTATCAAATTTTTCAGTAAATTATCATGCACATAAATTTTTAATTTCTTACTCTTATATAGGCTTCGCATTTCGTCAAATGCATAGTGTGCACATTGAGCAACATCACTATTGTTTTACAACACCCATCATTCTATCCACTACACCTCATCAACCCAAGCCAACTCATTCTTTACCCATTCAATCCTCACACTTTTAATCTAGGACTAACACGTAGGTACTTTTCCAACCTCAAAACTCATTTAATATCACCACCTATACACAACCCATTTTCTAGAATCATTCAATCACCAAGCATAATATCCTCATCGTATTCACAAACAAAAAACCTCATTCAATGATAATATCATCATGACACTTATCAAAACACATGCCAACAACTTATTAATACCAATTATAACAATTCCCATGGCTAGGGTATGCTATATTCGAAATGGTGCTTTGGTTTTTCCTTGCCCAAAACTGAAAAATAAAGAAAGGAAATGGATTTAGAAACTTACTTGACTAAAATGATCTCAAGAACCCATCCCCTTCATCAATTGTCTTCTATGAAAATGAAAGAAAAGTTTTATCCCTTAAGAAGTCACAACCCATATTTTTTTCTTCAAAGAAGATGAGTGAATAGTATGCTTTTTATAGACAAAGTGGGGCTGATTTTATGATGGAATGAGTGGACATGATTGTGCCACCTCATTCTTTTTCTAGACTAATCCTGAAATTTCTGTAGCAATCACGGAATTTATGATTTTTGACCTATTTCTGTTTCAATTTTGGAAAAATATCAAGGGTGAAAGTTGTAGATCTCGGTCTCAGGTTTTCGAAGATATGAAATTGATAAAACTCTGAGATCATATGAAAATGTTACGGCCTGATTACTAAAAACTGTTCGAGGTAAAACATAAACTAAGTTCCGCGTCAAAATTTCATGGAATCTTCTGAATGTCCCAAATGTCATTTTATGAGCACGTACTTGATTAAAAATGATTTATATCAAGTATTATGCCTTTAAATTATAATAGTCATTAGGCTCCAGTACCTTACAAGTCGTCAGGTTCACCGGATGTTACAGTAAACAATTCGATACGAGATCCTTAGGGTGGCCTCTGTCATGCTAGGGTGAAACTGGATTGAAATAAAACTGATTTGGGAATGTTTTGGGTCATGCGTCGCAACACAAAGCCTTGCGTGTTGCGACGCTCAGATTTGCAGAACAGTTTTCCTGTAATTTTATAGTACGCGTCGCGACGCGTACAAACCAGTAGGTATTCTGCAAAAATCCCCAGTGCGCATCGTGACGCGAGCCTTTTTATTTCGCGACTCCGTCTTGTTTTCCAGAATTCTGTGCTTAATTTTCAAAGTACATCTTGCCTCAAAAACACTATAACACTTCTATATCACAATCATTGCACAAACTAATCAACTGAACTTAAAATTCACATATTCTATATCAAGTTATCAACTTCAAACTATTCTTTAAATCTCATTACCAATGTTTTAACTAAACCTTTAAAACTTTCAAAATTTGGGTACTTAACTTCAACAATCACTTTCTTCATTTATCAATCACCAATATGCAATCCTTATCGTGCTAACATTTCAATTCTATCATCATGCTTTCAAAATCCAACATACCAAGTTTTGGGTCAAGTGAGTCTTACCTCCTTTCTTGTTGTTTCCTTCATCTTCCAAGTCTCTCATAATTGGGAAGCCTTTTTCTCTATTTCTTCTTTCCTCTTCTTCTTTTTTTCTTCTTCTTCTTATTTCTTCTTTCCTCTTCTCTTCTTCTTCAATTGGCAACACTTTTAAATGAAAAAAATCAGAATTTTTAAGAAAGATGTGGAATTCTCTAGATAGGTCCCGAGTTACTATTCATCTAAAATTTTTATCTGCATTTTCAACCAATTTTTTCTTCGAATTGGGAAAGGTTTTCAACGCAAAAGTTGTAGGTCTCGATGTCATCTTTCCGAAGATAAAATTAATAAAAATTAGAGTTCGTACGAGAAACGTATGGTAGAAATACCATGGGCTATTCGAAGTGGAATATAATACAGTTTTGTATCAGAATTTCGAGGAATTTACTGATTATTCCACAAGTCGTTTCATGAATGTATATGTACTCGAACATAATTTATAATATATAAAACTCATCCCATGATGTAACAGTAACCAAAATTTTCGGTCGTTACAAATTGTCCCCCCTTAAATAGGATTCATCCTCGAATCATTTCCAGGGTCTAACTCGTGGATTTATCTCGATTCGTGAATATCTTATGATTTTGCTACACTTACCTTCCTTACCTTTCTTTTTACTAATGTTATACTTATCTTTCTTATGGATTTAAAACTTTTGGAAAACTCTTGTCATACTTTAACTATTCTTACGTATTAGGGATATCTCATTTCTAAACCTCTATCTATATTCAACTTTCTTTATCTCAATTATTCATATAAATATCAGTTCCAAAATCATTCTATGTTCCTGGCCTTCCATCCTACTCATCTTAGTTCTCTTCTGATTTGGAACCTTCATACTTCCTTTCGTGACAACAATAACTTAAGAACTTCAGTTACTTTTCATATTTAAAGTATCCCATAATACTTTATATTATATCCTATAATCTTCACTTTCCCTTGACCTGTGTTTACTTTGGGTTCTTCTGCTATTCTACTTAAATGACTTTCCAGGATATACCTTATCTTAACGTTTATTATCTTATCTTAACCAACTATTTGACATTCTCAGTTTTCCGCCTTACTAAACCTTCTTTATTTATAAGCTTCCTTTTTCGAGTCCTCACATTTATGACTATCTCTGGGTTTTGGTATTCATGATTTATAACTAACCTCTCCAAGTACTCTTACTGTCCCCTAATGTTTCTCATATTTAATATGTTATATCAGGGTAGTTCTTTCTCTAGTGATTCTTCTTGATTGGCTAATGGGTTATGGGGCAAGATATCAATACGAAGCCTGATTATATACACATTTATACTAAAGCTATGTTCTTTATTACTATGTTAACATTGGTTATACTATTCTGGTTTACTATTCTGCACATTTGATTACTTTGCTAGCACGATATGGTCACTGTCTTTCACACGACTTGTTCTTTATGCTTGGTTGCATTACTTGTAAATCTTATTTTTACCCGAGGTCCATTTATGCATATTATACCTTAAAGATTTATTCATTGTGGCTAAGGCTATCTCAAACCCATGATTGTTTAGTTAACTTAGACTATGACTAGATACTTCTCAGAGATCACAAGAGTTAAAACATAATTGAACTTGGTTCCAATCCAACATTGAGAGATCTCACTGTGATATACTTATGTCTTCATTTACAAATTATTTTTCTTATATTGTCGTCGCACCTTGACAGTTCTACTTTCAAATCTCATGATTAGTGTTATTTTCATCTTTTGTCATGCTTCATTCTATGTCTGAAACTTATGTAATCTAAAGGTATGATATCATTCACAGGTTCATCTATTTTATGGGGCAACTTTGAGGTGAATATCGTGGTTCATCTCTGCTGTCAGGTTCTAACAAGGGTTGGGAGGGTGGGGATCGATTTTGACGCATTTCTTGTGGTAGTGATCTTATCAGCTACCAATGTTGTAGTTGTGTGTTTTGTTCACCTATAAATCTGGGACTCTCATGTTTACTAGTTTCAGCTCCCCCACTAAGATACTTCTACCAGGTTCTATTTGAGTTGTCTCTTTTTTCAACTTCACTCTTGATTCGCTACCCGACTGTCGATTATACTACCTCTTATCATGAGCCTTCTCTAGAATTATGCTCTCTAAATACTTCATCATGTTGCTTTTATACTCATTTCTACTAGTTTCTGTTGTTTAACTCTCTTAAGTCTTTATCCTTTCTAAAATTCATACTATACTTTATATGTTATTCCTCCTTATGAAGTCTACACCACTACTTAGATTTTTTTTCTCATCTTCGTCCTTTGAACTCCTTATTTCCTTATCCCACTGAGAACTTCATCAACTTTAATTACCTACGACATCTCCACTATATTTTCTCGGTTTTGGTGCTACTTTTTTCTAGTTCTTCTGTCTCAATACAATGAGATTCCTATGAGTTTACTTCTTTAAGGATTCCCAATTCAATGATGGCCTCCAGGTTTGGGCTTGAGTTATTGTGACTCTGAGTTATCTATCTTAGGTTTCTAATTTATATTCCTTTGAACTTCTTATGTTTGGCTATCTAGCCATTTCTCGACCCGTTTATCATGTCAAATATGTTGGACAATTATGACCCATATGAAGGGGTTATTTAGGGGGTGAATCCGGTAACGCAGCGGAAGCGGTGAAAATCCGATTTTCAGATTTCAAAATTTTTTCTCGGATAAATTAAATAAACATATTTATTTAATATTCCAATATTCAAATAATGAAATAAAATTTCAAATGAATCATATTCAAGTGAAATTACCAAATTACCCTTATATGGTATTTTGTCCATTTTAGTCCGAAATTGATCCAATCAATTTTGAATGATTCTAAATCATTTCTAAGATGAACTTAGCATGTTCAAAACATCAAAACACCAAAAGCAACCAAAAATCCAAAAAATTAATTTCTTGGCCGAATGCTTCAATTTGGGGGCATTTGTGCCTTTAGTCATTTCATGCTTCAAAACACATCCAATGTAATCCAATCAACATGAAACTTTATATGCATCATATACACATCCTAATGCACAACATATCTCAAACCCCAAAATTTAGAATAGGTTATGAACCCTAATTTTTCAATTTCCACAAATTGGGCAAATTAGGCCATTTACATTAAATCAAATGTTTCAATCATCAATCTTTCATCCAACACAACAATGAAACAACTCAAGATCAAATCTAGGTCATTTAAGAGTGGGTCAACAACTCTAGAATAGCAACATTTTTCAATAACCTGGAAAGAATGCTTACAACTACACTAGTTCAAACTTCCATCATCATACATGCTTTACAATTTCACCAAAGCTTCCATCAACAAAAACCACAAAGAACAAAGAAAGAAAAAAACTAAAGATATCATATATTGAAGCCTAGATCCTAAGGAACAATTTCCTTACTAATAGTAAGTTTGAAAAACTTACTAAAATCAAGCTTCCTTTGGTTTTTTCTTTCTTTCTCAAGCTTTCTTTAAGTTCTTCAATGGTGTTTTGCTTTTTGTGAAATGTGTATTAGGTTATCAAATGAAGATGAAATGAAAACAATATATACTTGTAATAATAACCCTTGGCCGAAATTACAAGCATTTATTTTACAATTTTTCATTTCAATTTCATTTAACTAAAGTTTGGTCAACTTGATTAAATATCTAAAAACAACTTTATTAGATATTTATTTAAGTCAACAATTGCAACTAACATCATTAACTTTAATTATCCTAACATAAGATATTTATATTTTAATTAATTTAATCATTTAACAATTAAATAATTAATTAATTAATCAAATACAAATATATTAAATATATGTACCATATTTACATTAAATATTAAAAACATATATTCATTTAGGAAATAAGTCAAATAACTCATTTTGACTATTAATTAATGTGTATTTAAATTAATCAAGTATTAAATGTAAATACACAATAATTAAGGAAATGACTATCTAGTCTCTTTAGCATGTATCTTGCGTTTAACCATTAAACGACTTTATAAATAATCAATATTATTTATTTATGTTGCTCTAGTGCTCACGAGTATGTTTCATTATTGAGACTCTCTAGGTTCAGGTATATCCGTCACAAAATCTAATTTCGTGTCCATAATCTATCCACCCGTAGATTATGACGATCACGGATAATCTCGCTAAACCATACAGGTCGAGGTCATCCCAAATGTATAATTCCTCCGTCACAGGTATCCGGATAAATCCCAGAGATATAGATGTAAACGTCAAATCTCTATCGGGATTATCCAGTCGACTATTCTATTAGGAATCTCAAAAGAATGTTTAGAACTAGCTTCTAAACTTTACCACGGGCCCATGGTTTTATCTGATTGCTAATCATATGGACTACCTATGCTCTGGTACACAGAACTGACGGATCCTATCTTGACACACATAGGACACCCTGAGGATCAATCTACACCCAACGAACAGGCGGAGGTCTGATCTAAATAGATCGGTGACGTGACTGCCATCTAAGTGTAGAAGATGTCTCATGTGCCCACAATGGCATCTCAAGTCTAAGAATCACAAGTGCTACTCAACCCAAGAAGATTCTTATTGACGCTGGTGTACCATCCATTAAGAATCTTCGGTGAGTCGTTCAGTGTTTATCCGTTATAAACACCTACACGTCTATACTAGTCTCCAAGACTTATGGTTCATTGAGAAACCATTGGAATCATATATTCCAGTATACGACATGTACCGGTCTCAACGGGTTTACTATACTGACCAAGTAGTGTAAACCTTGACCAGGAACTGTCTGAGAATGACAACGTCATGATACGACTCAATGTCCGTTGCGACGCTTTTGCAGTTGTACCATGACTAATCATTCTAAGGTCATTACGTCTTTACCATATAAAAGATTAGATTATATTATAGAAACAGCATATATTATTCATAATAATAATGTTTTACAGAAGTATTTAACAGAAATACAACCGGGAATTGGCGCTCTGAGCACCAACCCCACAAAATCTCCCACTTGCTCTAGTGCCAATATCGATTGTATCTAATACCCATCGACTCCACGTGTTTATCAAACAGCTTCGGAGGTATGGCCTTCGTCAGCGGGTCTGCTACATTGTCTTCACTCGGTACCTTGCACACGACAATATCCCCTCGCGACACGATCTCTCGAATGATGTGGTACTTGCGTTCCACATGCTTCGACTTCTGATGCGCCCTCGGTTCCTTTGCTTGCGCAATGGCTCCAGTATTATCACAGTATAACGGAATCGCATTCTCGATACTTGGGATAACTCCCAATTCTGTGATAAAAGTTCTTTATCCACACAGCCTCTTTTGCAGCTTCAGAAGCTGCAATATATTCCGCCTCAGTGGTGGAATCAGCTGTAGATCCATGTTTGGAACTCTTCCAACAAACTGCACCTCCGTTAAGGGTAAAGACAAATCCAGATGTAGACTTTCTATCATCGGGATCCGATTGGAAATCGGAGTCTGTATACCCATTAACCTGCAGTTCGTTTCCTCCATATATTATAACTTATCCTTAGTACCTTTAAGATACTTTAGGATATGTTTAATGGCCATCCAATGGTCATTACCTGGATTGGACTGATATCGACTAGTTACGCTAACAGCGAAACTGATATCAGGCCTTGTACATAACATGGCATACATTATGCTACCCAAACACGAAGCATAAGGTTGGTTAGACATTCTAACCTTCTCATCTTCTGTTTGTGGACACATCTTCTTGGAAAGATGAATCCCATGTCTGAACGATATGTTTGCTGTCTTACAGTTACCAAAGCTATACCGTTCCAAGATCTTATCTACGTACGTTGATTGGGATAACCCAATCAGCCTCCTTTGTCTATCTCTTATAGAGTTTTATCCCTAAAACATAGGAAGCTTCTCCCAGGTCCTTCATGGAGAAATTCTTACAGAGGTACGCTTTCACGCTTTGCAACATACCTAAATCATTCCCAATGATTAGGATGTCATCAACATATAGGACTAAAAATACGACCATGCTCCCACTGGCCTTCTGATACACACAGGATTCTTCCGAATTCTTGAGAAAACCAGACGATCTAATAATCTCATCGAATCGAAGATTCCAACTTCGTGAAGCTTGTTTAAGTCCATAAATGGACTTCTTAAGCTTACATACCATACCCGAGGTTTCGCTGGATGTGAAACCTTCCGGCTGTTCCATATAGATTTCTTCATCAAGAAATCCATTTAGAAAAGCCATTTTGACATCCATTTGCCAAATCTCGTAGTCATGATACGCAGCTATAGAAAGCAAAATCCGGATAGACTTAAGCATTGCTACCGGTGAAAAAGTTTCATCGTAGTCGACGCCAGGTCGCTCTGCGTGTAACCTTTTGCTACCAGTCGGGCCTTGTAAGTTTCAACCTTACCGTCAGGCCTGCGCTTCCTTTTGTAAACCCATTTACAACCGATAGGAACCATTCCTTCGGGAAGCGGAATCAAGTCCAAACTTGATTTTCATGCATTGAGTCTATCTCGGATTTCATGGCACTTTGCCATTTCACGGAGTCGATGTCCAACATCGATTCTCTATAGGTGAAAGGATCGTCTCTTCAACTAAGAGAACATCCAGACTCTTTTCTTGTATCAAATACAAGCGTTCGGAGGTCTAGATACCCTTTTCGACCTACGGAGTGTGTGTGTTGAAGGTCATTCATCTACTTGAACTTCAGGTTCCTCCGTTGGTTCGTTGTTTCAGGTTGGACTTCATCAAGCTCAACCTGTCTATGATCACCACCTTCTGACAAAAATTCTACTTCTAGAAATTTTGCGAAGCGAGCTACGAACACATTTCGATGCTCGGTATCATAGAACAGATATCCCCTCGTGTTCGAGGGAATCCAACAATCCTAAACTTTTGCCCTCCAGGCGAAAGCTTACTTGCTGAGTTACCCTGACATAGGCAGGACAACCCCAAACCTTAATATAATTAAGATTCGGTCTCCTACCGAACCATATCTGATACGGTGTCGTAGGAACAGCCTTTGAAGGAATCTTATTCAAAAGATGTGCGGCTGTGTTAGAGACAGTAGCCCCATAAGTAATAGGGCAAATCTGTGAAACTCAACATCAATCGGACCATATCCAATAAAGTCCGATTTCTCCTTTCAGATACACCATTGTGCTGTGTGTACCTGGAGGAGTATATTGAGCGAGAATCCCATTCTCCTTCATATAATCCATGAACTCACCACTCATATATTCACCGCCTCGATCTGATCGAAGGCATTTAATATATTTACCAGTTTGTTTTTCTATCATTTCGGAACTCTTTGAACTTTTCAAAGGTTTCCGATTTATGTCGCATCAAATACACATAACCGTACCGTGATAAATCATCGGTAAGGTAATGAAGTACGAATAACCACTGTGAGCAGTTTGACTTAGTGGACCACATACATCAGAATGTACGAGTTCCAGTAAGTTTGTGGCTCGGTGTCCAACACCAGAAAATGGGGCTGGCTTTGGTTCATCTTACCTGAATACAGGATTCACAAGTTGGATAGGACTCAATGGTAAGATCTGATATCAAACCATTCCTAACCAATTGGGGGTAAGGCGTTTAACGCCAATGTGACGAACGAAGTCTCATATGCCAAAGTTCAGTATTATTAATTACAGGTAAACTACGTTTATTAACTCCAGTATTTAATATATCTTTTGAAGTTTGCAATGTGTAATGACCATGCTGGTTTGGACAACTAAGGATCTGAATATTATTTTTATCATATAAATACAAAGAACTATTCTTAATATTAATACAATAGCCTTATGTATCTAATACAAAAAGTGATATAATATTAGCGACAGATCCTGGTACAAAATGACAGTCATATAACAAAAGTGTCCCATTCGGCAATGAGATCTCGCATACTCCCACTGAAACTTCATCCAAAGAGTCTCCACTCCCGAACCGCAACTGCATCTCTCCCTGGCTTCACCCTCCTACTTTCCTTCAGCACCTGCAACGATTGCAAATGTGAATGGGACAAGCAGAATCTAAAATCCAGCTGGATGTAACGGCTTCACAAGCCAAAGATAAATCAATAAATGGAAAAATAAAAGTACCTGATGTAGAAGCTCTGTCTCTCATCACTTGGGCAATGTAATCAGGACAGTTCATTTTCCAGTGCCCAACTTTGCCGCAGTGGTGGCATTTGTCTTCAGAAGCCCTTTTGGCTTTGCAATCTTCGCCTGTTGTTGAGGACCAAAAGCCTTCTTCTTCTTCTTGCCTTTCTTGTTCTTTCCCTTGGACCATCCTTGGGAAGAAGCCGAAAGAGAAGTTTCTAGATGGGCGAGTCGGTACTCCCTTCTTAAGGTCCTCTTCTACCGTGAGCAACATCCTATGTAGCTCCTGGTAGGTACAGACAGTCCCGTGCATGTTGAAGTACATCACAAACTGGCGGAATGAAGCTGGCAGAGAACCAAGAATGACACTCCTACCGAGAATGTCATTGAGGATGAGATTATGTTGCCTCAATTGATCGATCAAATCGATCATTTGAAGAACATGTGGGCTAACACTTTGCCCCTCATCCAGACGCGCATGGAACAGTTCCATGGCGACCTTGTGAACAATAACCTGTTCCTGGTTCTCGAACGATTATCTAAATCGCGTTATCATACTATAGGAATCTGATGTTCCATAGTATTGTTGCTTGAGTTTCGGAGAGAGCGAACTAAGGATGTATGATTTAACCCTTAAATCATCATTCTTCCAAGCTTCAAAAACTTGGCGTTCCTCCTCCGAAGCATCCTCACCCACTGCAAGGGGTAAAGGACCCTCAAGAACATAACCCAACTTTTCGGAATCGAGGACAATCCTCAAATCCAATTCCCAGTCCTGCAAAGTTCTCAGCGCCTTTCAGTTTGTTTGCATCTAAGATACGCGCAAACTGGTTGTGGATTGACCCGCCATCGCAAATCTATCATATAGATCACGAAAAACGGTTAGCAGAAATAAAGCAGTTTCATATAATATCAAAAGCATAAATAACTAGATCATGGATTTTTAATCTAATATGCCCCTCCACTAAATCAATCATGCAATACTGTAATCCCAAAACAGAATACAAATATTTAATAATTAATTAATATAAATAGTGAAAAGTGGATCCCGTGAATATATTTCGCTCACAGCAGAGGCACGGTCTCGCCTACGTATATTCATCAGGTAGACAACTCATTTGTCAATCATTCACTAATGACTCCTAAGTACCCGGTCCTGGCAGTTTTCTCGTGTCGTCTGCTAAGGCAGCCCACAGGGAGACGTACCAAGGTTAAACTCGCCAATGATAAACTCAAGTTACTTACGTAATCCTGACAGCTAGGGCACGTTCAGAATTCCGCTTTCGCTTGAATTTATCTAGTATCTGATATACATCCGGTATAAATAAATCTTTATCGGCTACACCCTCACATCAGAGGTACGGTCTCGGATGTAGTCACAAAGAAGTATTCAAAACCGTATTGACAAGACGGACCATATAACATGCATCAAATACATAATTACATTAAAACCTTATTATTAGGGATTTTCCGCTAATTGTCATACACCCTAAATCTAATCAAATTAGTTCCTAATAAGCATGCATAAAGTCAAGAAAACATGATTAAACATTGATTCGATGATGGCTAATCATTTCAAATGGCCTAGAATCAGACTAGCTCTGATACCATTTTGAAGGGGTTATTTAGGGGGTGAATCCGGTAACGCACGCGGAAGCAGTGAAAATCCGATTTTCAGATTTCAAAACTTTTTCTCGGATAAATAAATAAACATATTTATTTAATATTCCAATATTCAAATATGAAATAAAATTTCAAATGAATCATATTCAAGTGAAATTACCAAATTACCTTTATATGGTATTTTGTCCATTTTAGTCCGAAATTGATCCAATCAATTTTGAATGATTCTAATCATTTCTAAGATGAACTTAGTATGTTCAAACATCAAAACACCAAAAGCAACCAAAAATCCAAAATTTAATTTCTTGGCCGAATGCTTCAATTTGGGGGCATTTGTGCCTTTAGTCATTTCATGCTTCAAAACACATCCAAATGTAATCCAATCAACATGAAACTTATATGCATCATATACACATCCTAATGCACAATATATCTCAAAACCCCCAAATTTAGAATAGGTTATGAAACCCTTTTTTCAATTTCCACAAATTGGGCAAATTAGGCCATTTACATTAAATCAAATGTTTCAATCATCAATCTTTCATCCAATTCAAGTCTCAACACAATGAAACAACTCAAGATCAAATCTAGGTCATTTAAGAGTGGGTCAACAACTCTATAATAGCAACATGGTTTCAAAAACCTTGAAAGAATCTTACAACTACACTAGTTACAAACTTCCATCATCATACATGCTTTACAATTTCACCAAAGCTTCCATCAACAAAAACCACAAAGAACAAAGAAAGAAATACCTAAAGATATCATATATTGAAGCCTAGATCCTAAGGAACAATTTCCTTACTAATAGTAAGTTTGAAAAACTTACTAAAATCAAGCTTCCTTTGGATTTTCTTTCTTTCTCAGCTTTCTTTAAGTTCCTTCAATGGTGTTTGCTTTTTTTGAAATGTGTATTAGGTTATCAAATGAAGATGAAATGAAAACAATATATACTTGTAATAAATAACCCTTGGCCGAAATTACAAGCATTTATTTACAATTTTTCATTTCAATTTCATTTAACTAAAGTTTGGTCAACTTGATTAAATATCTAAAAACAACTTTATTATATATTTATTTAAGTCAACAATTGCAACTAACATCATTAACTTTAATTATCCTAACATAAGATATTTATATTTTAATTAATTTAATCATTTAACAATTAAATAATTAATTAATTAATCAAATACAAATATATTAAATATATGTACAATATTTACATTAAATATTAAAAACATATATTCATTTAGGAAATAAGTCAAATAACTCATTTTGACTATTAATTAATGTGTATTTAAATTAATCAAGTATTAAATGTAAATACACAATAATTAAGGAAATGACTATCTAGTCTCTTTAGCATGTATCTTGCGTTTAACCATTAAACGACTTTATAAATAATCAATATTATTTATTTATGTTGCTCTAGTGCTCAACGAGTATGTTTCATTATTGAGACTCTCTAGGTTCAGGTATATCCGTCACAAAATCTAATTTCGTGTCCATAATCTATCCACCAGTAGATTATGACGATCACGGATAATCTCGCTAAACCATACAGGTCGAGGTCATCGCAAATGTATAATTCCTCCATCACAGGTATCCGGATAAATCCCAGAGATATAGATGTAAACGTCAAATCTCTATCGGGATTATCCAGTCGACTATTCTATTAGCAATCTCTCAAAGAATATTTACAACTAGCTTCTAAACTTTACCACGGGCCATGGTTTTATCTGATTGCTAATCATATGGACTACCTATGCTCTGGTACACAGAACTGACGGATCCTATCTTGACACACATAGGACACCCTGAGGATCTATCTACACCCAACGAACAGGCGGAGGTCTGATCTAAATAGATCGGTGACGTGACTGCCATCTAAGTGTAGAAGATGTCTCATGTGCCCACAATGGCATCTCAAGTCTAAGAATCACAAGTGCTACTCAACCTAAGAAGATTCTTATTGACGCTGGTGTACCATCCATTAAGAATCTTCGGTGAGTCGTTCAGTGTTTATCCGTTATAAACACCTACACGTCTATACTAATCTCCAAGACTTATGGTTCATTGAGAAACCATTGGAATCATATATTCCAGTATACGACATGTACCGGTCTCAACGGGTTTACTATACTGACCAAGTAGTGTAAACCTTGACTAGGAACTGTCTGAGAATGACAACGTCATGATACGACTCAATGTCCGTTGCGACGCTTTTGCAACTATACCATGACTAATCATTCTAAGGTCATTACGTCTTTACCATATAAAAGATTAGATTATATTATAGAAACAGCATATATTATTCATAATAATAATGTTTTACAGAAGTATTTAACAGAAATACAACCGGGAATTAGCGCTCTAAGCACCAACCCCAACACCATAGCGTCACTATTTGTACAGATCATGGTGTTGTTGTACAAATTAACTATGTGACAAAGGAGATTGCTCTCTTATCATTTGTGATTAGATCACCAAGATGTATAAATGATAGCAGGTCATTATGATTTTTTCCTGGATTGAAAATGATATGAGATAGTATCAATAGACGAAGGATAAATCATTAAATATCCCTAGTCAGAGTATTATCGAGATTGGCCATCGGTAATGCGTAAAAGACTAGTATAACACTTGTGCACGTTATGAGGGCATAACGGAATATTTCTCATATATTTGGGTATAGGATACTCATGTAAGTGTAATATGAGGTTGTGTTTTACCGATGGTACGGGAAACAGCTTCGTCTGGATAGACCCCTTCAGAATTCCATTGGAAGTATAACTATGTGTCTATGTAAGTCCGAATTCAGGGTAGGTGTATTTGGTCTTAACCTGAGACTTGCACCGCTAATACTTGCGACAATCAATATGTTTTGGTTTTGGTCGTCCAGGGCTTTAACCGGTTTTGTGTACGCCTCTTCTGGGTATATTGAGAATCGTAGTGTATTGGGTGTGATGTCAAGATGGAAGTATCACTTCAGTTATAGTGGAGATGATGATCACGTAGGATACGGAACTTGTTCTCTTATATGCTGCAGCTATCGGGATATTATGACTAGGTCATGTATATCCGATTATAGAGACTAGTTACCAGACATCCGATATGTGCATCGTACGGGGCAGACACAATTCCAGCCCCATGCCTAGCACGTGACCATTTGATATTGGATCAAAATACACAATACTATGAATACTACGCCTGATATAGATCCTTATATTCCTGTAAGGATATTTCTGGAGAATTGGGTAGGCATGACGCTTTGCTAGAAGCCAACCTTGTCTTGTAAATCAGTATAAACGTAGTACTAGTTACTTACATATTCGGATACTCCCATGATATTTTATCTGGGATAAAA
The DNA here is from genome assembly GCA_019454045.1 of Zanthoxylum bungeanum. Lineage (NCBI taxonomy): Eukaryota > Viridiplantae > Streptophyta > Magnoliopsida > Sapindales > Rutaceae > Zanthoxylum > Zanthoxylum bungeanum. The sequence continues at coordinate 53,916 of SKCR01045821.1, forward strand.
TATAAATTAAATAGAGATAACGATTAATTTGGAATTAATCGATAAAATAATATATTAGATATATTATATGAAATTGGATTTCGACGCGGAATTAAAATTAGATTTTAATTCGGGCGAACGAGTTAATTTAGAATTAATTCGCTAGCGATGTGAATAGTGATTTCGCTAGGCATAATCATTTAATTACGTCGCAACGGAAAATTCATTAATTTGGAATTAGCGAACCCGAGCCCAGGATTATTTGCGAGCGCATTTGCATTTCGAATTCGAGTGCGGCACGCAAGTCAAATCAAGCGTCAAATCATTAGTCGCATCAAACGTCAAATCATTAGTCACTTTGAGTTATGTGACAACTTGTAACTTGATTGACATGAGTGATGTGAATAGTTGATGGAAGTGGTTGGAATCAATTGCCTTGACTTTTTGTATTTGATAAATCAATTATTTGATTTTTGGTAATGAAAAATTGTGTATTAGATACACAAAATCAAAGACAAAAAAAATATCCATCATTCTCTCTCTTTGTTCACGTTTTTGGAGCCAAAAACTCCTCTCTCTCTCTCTCTCGGCCATTTGGCTATTTTCTTCACTGGTTTTTCTAGGCAGAAACCGTGAGATGGGAAGCAAAAGTGTGATGAATTTGTGGCAAAATCATCAAGAGCTAGCACTCCGAGAGACATGCGAAGGTGATAGGGAAGTCCACCCATGAGCTTGGAATCATTTGACGAAGCTTGGAGCTTGTTCAAGGAGCACCAAAGACCGAATTTGGAGGAGCCACAACAGCTCACTGCCGAGAGGTCCAAAGAAGGCATAAACGTTTTTGTCTTCACTCTCGTCGCTCAACCGATCATTGTGAGTATTCTGTAACTCCCTCGATTGTATTCACATATGTTTTATGCTTTGTATTCGATCCTCAGGGCCGTAGAAACTCCAATAATGGTATCAGAGAGATTGAAAAGCATGAAATTTGATTAGGGCTTAAAATTTGGGTAAAATGAATTTGAGCATGATTTAATGAAATTGGATGAATTAGTATGCTTAAATGTGTTTTAATTGATGATTGATAGGATCAATTTGATGAAAAAGTGTTTGGAACATTTTCCCCCAAATTCTTTGGCTTGGCCGAATCGGACATGAACCCTAATTGTCTTGGATTTTGATTTTTTTGATTCATTGGATATGTTGGAAATCAATTGGGAATGATGATTTAATGTTGATTTAAGATTCAATTGGATTGTATTTGCAATTTGACATAAATTCCCCTTTGACCGAGACTTAATAGGCATGAAATTATGTTTGATTTTTGATGAAATGTGTTGGACATGTTTTGTTGTTGATGAGGATGATTAATTAGACAAATTTTTGTTTTGGAAATATTGATTTGGGTAATTAATTGTGTAATGCACTTTGAGTAATTTAATTGAGAAATTTGGAATTTTGGAATTAAATTATTTGGGCCTATTTTGTGAAATTGGGCTTAAGTGTTGAATTGGGCTTATTGGGCTTGGTTGTACTAAGTTAGGTTTAGGCTAAATTGGTTGGATCCAATTGGGCCCAAAATCGTCTCCATTAAGCCCAAATGCGACTAATGGACCTTTAAAGTTTAATTGGGCCTACTGGGCCTAAATTGATTTCTAGGCTTATGGGGTTACTCCTTGATTGGACTTTGGTTATCGGTTTGACCCGAGTTGACCAAAAGTCCACGCCTTAAGAAATTAATTAAAAGCACATTGGACTTTAATTAAATTAATGTTGGACGTTAATCGGGCTTTGAGACCCGTAACGATTAAATTTGGAATTTAAGTCGTAAAAGGTTTATTAATAAAGTGTAATATTTAATTTGGAATTAAATAGCGAATTAGTATTAAATAAAAATTGAATTGGATTTAATTATGTAGTTTAATTTAATTCGAGAATTAGTACTTTGAGTACTTATTCGCAAAATGAGTTTGACTCGAGCAAAATCAAATCGTTGTTTGAACATTGGATGGTCACTAATTATCAGATTAATTAATTTGATTAGATTGATTGATAACATGCTTGTGTGAATACGTGGTTGCGATGCATGAATAATGTATATCAGATGGATATTAGATGGGTGGGGCTATTTTAGAAATTGTTGTAATAAATTTGATTTATTAATTGGACCTGCGTGTCCAGCCTTATTACCTCTTTATTCTTTGTATTCTCTTCTCACCTATTCCCCTCAATGTAAATGAGGTTTCTTTAGAAGTGTAGTGTAATGGGTATAAGAAATATTTGTGCTACCGGGAGAGAGGAAATTGAGAGATTTGATCTAGGATCAATGTGTAAAGTATACATCCGCATATCATTATTATTTATTTATACGCGCTTTATTGTATGTTTAGAATGCATGTTTAAGGGTGTATGATGATGAGACCTTAACAAAGATAATAAATTGGTTGGCAATTTGCACTCGAAAAACCCTCGCAGAACATTAAGCGTTTTTCCTTCCATTAAGTGATTCTTACTCAAGATCCAAGACTGGCATTGGCTAGTTGGCCAATGTCAAGGCCTTTGTCCGTCGATGATGTGTTTGAATCACGCGTGCTTTGTTCCATATCAGTGTCTTGTCCAAGTTGTGGTTTGTTGGCCAAAGTCAAGACCACTTCTTGTCCATCGACATTGATTACGAAGCTTTCCATGGTCAATGGGTCGTGCTTGACTGGGATCACTAAGTTTGTTGTGCCAAAGCCAAGGCTTAGTTGATTCAGAGGAAAAAGGTTAGGCAATACATTGGATGTATTGGCATATATAAGATATATGTTTCGGACTTGGATGTCCCCCTACTGGATCTAGGAATTGGATTGGATCCAATTGATCTTAGAGATCTGCCTAGTTCATTATTATACATTTGTTGGCCAAAGTCAAGATTGTGTGATATTTAACGGGATCCTAACCCACTAGGAAACACGGTTTCCCGAGTACTCGACAGAGGGTTAGAGGCTCTCTAAAAAATAGTGGGAGGCAAGAATTGAATTTGCAATATTCGTTTAATTACTTGCCATACGCGCTCAATCAAACATCATTCGTCATCTAAATTAAATGTTAGTTTGACTAATATTTAAAAGTTGTTTTAAATAAACAATTGGACTTTATTCAAATAATTCATATATAAGTTGGTTATATAATTAGATTATAGTAATCAATATATTTGATTTAATTAATTATAGTTGATTAAATAGTTGGACTATAGTAATCATTATAATAAATAGTACCTAAATCGTTGATTAAATAGTTGGACTATTAAAATCAAGATATAATTGAAAGATTGACATTTAAAACATAATCCTAGGAAAAATATTTTTAAATGGCTTAAATTTTCAAAATTGGGAATAAAGTTTCAGGATGGTCCTGGAAACTAATAAGTTACGTTATTTGATAAAATAACATATTAGGCCTAAGCCCGGAATTAAGCTAATAGTAGAGCATAATCTTTGGAAGATTTATGTGATGATAATTTTAGTGCTTAATCCATTAAGCTTGTCGTAGTAGACTCCTTAATTTCTTAATCTGAACTAAGGATTAGATCCTTAAAGTATGATAATGAAATTAAAGGATCTTCATAAATCTATACTTAGATTTTAGAAGTACTAAATTGCTATAAATAACTCTTGGAGAGTTAATGACTATTCTCAAATAGAGAAAGTCAAAGTTTTTAATTAGGCAAGTAGCGCAAGGCGCATCCTACTTCGATATTCTAGAAGGCCAAGGCTAGGCCAAAGGCTTCTGAAATATTGAAAAGGGCAAAGGCAAAATCATTATAATCTTCTGGGAAGAAAAAGGACATATCCCAAAATGTCTGCCTCAATGTGGCAAACGAGATCGCGGAAGCGTGACTGCCGTTTGGACAATGCAGACATGAAGGAATTAAAGACGAGCAAGGCTCTCACTTCAAATATATTTGTCAAGATTATGTTCACTACTAGTATTAAAATTAGATTTTAAATACTTAGTGTGGTACATAAATATGTATTGATGTTCAGAATCTGCTATGAACAGAATACTGACTTCAATTGAGATTTAATCTACAAATTGGAAACAGGATGAAAGTAGTTGTTTTAACCGTAGATACCTAATTTAGGAACTACCCTTTGAGTGTGTACTTAAATTAGGAAACTGTTATAATGTAACTAGTTTGACTAGAAACATTATCTATATATCAGTGTTTAACCTGCTGCGGGTGAACCTTTATATTCTAGAACACTAAAGTGTTTTATTATATAAAGATGATATTGAGATAAACACATTAGATGTGAATAACAGCGTTTATATTTTGAATATAAATAAAATCTCAAACATATAACATAACAAACAAATAGCTCAAACTGATTTGATCAGATGAAACATATTGTGGCATTGTTGTCTAGGACACAATTAAACAAGAATCGTATATCCACACTTTTGAAGAGTGGGTACTAGGACTGATTTGATTCTCTTCAAAAAATGTCTACGAATCTAGTTTATTGGGCAAAGTGCCTAAAACACTATTTACTTGGTAAAAGTGCAAATGCCACAGATCTGTTAGCCCTAGTTCATAGTGAAGCAAGTGAGCCCATATATAGCTAGGATAGAGGTGGATATGAATATTTCGTGACCTTTACGGATGTGGCATCGCGTTATAGTTATGTGTTTCTTTTGGAACACAAATCAGAAACTTTTAGTGTTTTCGACCCGAAATAGACAAACAGATCGGCTAAAGTATTAAACTGTCACGGTAAGACCGTAATGGAAAATACTTAAGCAATAAGTTTCTAATATACTTGAAAGAGTATAATATTCTTTCAATGAGGACTCCTCCCGGAACACGTCAATTTGACGGTGTGTTCGAACTGAATAACCGAATTTTGTTGGACATGATAAAGGTTAATCATGAGTCACTCTAAGCTACCATTTCCTTCAACGGATACCACATAAACAGTGTAGATCTTATTTAGAATAAGGTTCCATAATAATCTGTTTGACAGACTTCATATTAGATATGAACGGGAAAGAAACCGGGTTTCTCATTCCTGAATATTGGGAATGATAGGCATACGTTTGGATGATACCAAACTAGAACCCAAATTAGATAAGTGACAATTGTAGGTTATCCTAGGGATACCAAAGTATAGTACTTATACAACACACTAGAGAACAATGTAATTGTTTCTCGCCATACGTTTTTCCTAAGAGGAATACCTATATGCAGTGGTAAGTGTGAGGATAGTAAAACTCGATGAAAATCGGAGTAATACTATTCTAGGCACAGAATATTAATGGAACATGAATAGTTCATCAAAGATGAAACTATACCAGTAATCTTCGAATACACAAGAACCGCGTATGTCGGAGAGAGTCAGAAAACAACCTGGGTATGTGTTTCTGATCTCACCTCATAAATATGTCAATCTTTTGAGGTATACCAACTGACTACGTATGAGGAAGTGATACAAAGTATCGACTCCCTAATTATGGAAAAGTGCCATGATATCCGATATGGATTCCATGTAAATCAACAAGTTTGGATACTAGTTGATGTACCGCAAGACATTGTGCCTATTGGTACTTTATAAGACTTCAAGGAAGACATACATGGATGGAAACATACCAACGTATAAAGCTAGGCTTTTAGCGGAAAGGTATCGTTATCAACATTGTGTTGATTACGACGAAACCTTTTACCTGTTGCCACGGTAAATACATTTGGATAATGCTTGCTAATGCTGCATGTTTCATTTATGAAATATGACAACTGAACGGGAAAATCGCTTTCCTTAAACGGAAACCTTTAGGAGGATGTTTACAACGTCCTGTCGGTTTTGTCATAACATAACTAGCAAACAAGGTTTGCAGGTTATTCGATCCATGTTTAGATTAAAGCAAGCATTAGGTTCTTGGAATTATCGTTTTGATGTAATCATAATGGTTTATGATTTAATTCAAAACGAAATGATTCTTGTGTATATAAGGAGGTTAGTGGGAGTGCACTGACAGTGGATGTCCTATAAAATAATGATAATATGTCATTTCTTGGAAATGATATTCCCATAAATACAATCGGTGAAAGCTTGGCTTTCGAGAAAACTCTCCGAGAACTCGTACATTGAAAAATGTACGTGACCTGGTGTCTCATACGCTTTGAGCATATGAAGTCGCAAACAGGCCAATCCAAGTGATAGTCACTGGATTGATATTAAGAACATCCTTTAGTTTCTTAGAGAACTAAGGATGATGTCTTATACTTTGGAGAAGGAGAACTTGAAGTGACTGGGATCACTACTGCAAGTTTACCAAACCGATAATAACGACTATAAGTCGCAAAACGGTACTATAAAGTTTGAATAACGCAACAGTGAGCTGGAAATCTTCCAAGCAAGATATTATTACCGAATAAACAACAAATGCGGGTTATTGTTGCAGCTGAGGCAGCAATAGAAGCCATTTGGGTCGATAATAAATCTAATTAGATTAGATATAGTTTTGTTAGCAGCTGATCCGGATATATACATTGATATTCATCTGATTCGTTCGAATCATACATCGTGGCGATGTGATGATCGAATAAATCGCATTAGATGATAATCATGCAAATCCACTGACGAAACCCTTTTCTCAGCAAATTGAGCCAACCGTACATAGTTCGGGTGTCAGACACTCGAGTGACTGGCTATAGGCCAAGTGGGAGATTGTTGGACAATTATGACCCATATGTTGGATAATATGACCCATAGCGTCACTATTTGCACATATCAATGTGTTGTTGTAGCAAATTAACTATGTGACAAGGAAATTGCACTCTCATCATTTGTGATTAGATCACCATAGATATATATAAATGAAGAGAGGTCCCTATGATTAGTTCCTGGATTGAGAATGATTTGAGACAGTATCAATCCCCGAAGGATTAATCATTAAATATCCCTAGCCGGAGTATTATCGAGACTGGACATCGATAATGCGGAATAGGCTAGTATTGCACTTGTGTGCGTTGTGAGGGCACAACGGCATAGTTCTCATATATATAAGTATTGGATACTTATGCAAGTGCGATAGGAGGTTGTGTTTTACCGATGGTACGGGAAACAGCTTCGCTCTGGATAGTGTAGACAACAGAACCTGGGCGACGCTTTTCTAGGCTCGCGGCCTATTTGAGAATACGAAATAACATGGAGTCGCCACCCGGTGTGAACCGGGACAAAGATTTAAGGCCGCACTCACCCCTCGCAAGGGAAGACCTCAAACCGTTGGGTTCGGAATGGTCCCTTACTTATGTCATTGTGATGATATAATTTGTGCACTAAATCAACCGCATCTATCCAATAATCATGCTCAAGGGTACTTAGATCTAACATGCTTTCATCCAATAATTCCACGCAATGTAACACAACAAGCGTATTAACCATTAAATCAACATGTACGAATCATTACCCAAACGCATCATAAACTAAGAACATGCATAGTGAACAACCTAAACATGCTTTAACAAATAAATAACAAATTAAATTAACCATGCTTCAAATATAAAAAATAACCTAAAGACTATAACATGCTCAAATACAAGTTTGGATGGGACAAAACATATGTCTCGTAAGTGGTACGTGGCGTTGTATCCCGAGTACAAACCGCACTACCGTCCATTCGGATTCGGCTACGGAATTTACGTCCGGGTTTCCATCCTATATACCACAAAAGGGAACACATGTCCCGCCCATCCAACAATCAAATCATGCCTCAAACGACTCTCATGCAATTATATATCAAAGTAAAGTAAAATAAGAATAAAGAAGATAGGTAAAAGGTACCCTCAGGTCTAACTCTTTTGTCGATCTTTGGAAGCGCGTTCCAAGTCCGTTGGAAGGGCGAATGATCCGAAACCTTTCCAATTGTTTGCTCACTGTTTTCCCTTGTTGTTTTGATGCTTGGGCTGCTGTTCTATCTCCGTTTCACCGCCGTTTGGTCGCTGCGTTTCAGGTCACTGGTTCGGGCGTTTAGTGGACTGTTTTGGGTGATTTTGGTGGTCTCGGGAGGTGCGTTTGTAAATATTTCTTGGGGAAAATTTTTGGGGATTTTTGGGATGGTTTCTAGATGATTTTAGGACTGTTTTGGAGGCTAAAGACGCAAGGAACCTAACCAGAACAGCGGCTAAAACACAGCAGTTCACTGGTGCAGTGAAGCCGCTTTCAGGGGGGCTGTTTTGGCGCTACTTTGGGGCTGCTTTTTGCGGCACTTCAGGGGCTGGAAATAAGGTTTATTTTAGGGTAATTTAGGGCTGTGAATGGTGGTTGGAAGTTGGCAAAGGATGGGGGTAATTGAGGGTTGGGCGTGAATGGTGTGGTGGATGAAGGTGGATGCGGCCTTGGTGGTTTCTTGGCTTCAGGGATGCGGCAATATCAAGTTCTTGGGGAATGCTAGGGCGTGCTAGGGGGGCTTCTAAGATGCTTGAATGAGATATGTTGTGCCTCCTCGTGTTTGTGGGCAAAGGTCTCTTTTTATAGGCAAAGGGAGAGAGCTTTCTTTTTAGATTAGGAAGGAATCTCCTAATTGATTTCTAATAAGGAATGCATCTCCTAATTAGGATTTGGGATTGGATTTGATTTGGTAATGATTTTATTTATTTAGGCAAGGATTAATCAATATTTAAACATGTGATTAATGTGCAATTTACCTAAATAAGGCACTAATGGGCGTGAATCATGACCAATGGGCATAGGCTTGGTTTGACTTGGGTTGACTTGGGTATTTGGGCTTGGTTTGGGTTAGGTAGGTGATCTATGGGAGTGTTGGGCCTAAGATAAGCTTAGAAACGGAGGTATAACAAGCAACCGAAGCGAAACAACTCGGAGAAATTCATCAAAAATTATATTTTCCAACTTTACCCTTCCAACGTTCTTTTCCCGCGACATTCATGACTAAGAGGGAGTTGTCTCCATATAAGACTCCTCATCGGGTGTTATGCAAAAATGCAATGTCTACAGATAGACCCTTCGGAATCCCATTGGTATTATTACTATGTGTCTATGGGAGGCCGAAATCAAGGTAGGTGTGTAAAGTCTTAACCTGAGACTTACATCGCTAATACTTACGATAATCGATAGACTTTGGTCTTGGTGGTACAGGGCTTTAACCGGTTCTGCGTACACCACTTCTGGGTTTATCAAAGAGTCGTAGTGCTCTTAAATGTTGCGCAACCATCGGGATATTATGACTAGGTCATGCATATCCGATTATAGAGACTAGTTACCAGACATCCGACATGTGCTTCGGACGGGGCAGACACTTATCCAGCCCCAGCCCTAGCACGTGACTATCCGATACTGGGCCGATATACACAATACTACGGTATACTACGCTTGATACAGATCTATATATATTCCTGTAAGAATATTTCTGGAGAATTGGGTAGGCATGGCGCTTTGCTAGAGCAACCTTGTCTTGTAAATCGGTATAAACGTAGTACGAGGTGCTTACGTGTTCGGATAGTCCGACGACCGTATTTACTGCCAACATATCCGGAGATCTCATGGGTCGGTTCCTGAAGATTCACCGATGACGTATGACTCGCACTTTAATTAATCTGGGATTAATTCGATGAGAGAGAAAATTAATCTGGGATTAATTACAGAGATATTTTATCTCGGATAAAATATTTAAAGAGAGAGAACGATTAATTGGAATTAATCGATAAATTAATATATTCGATATATTATAACGAAATTAGATTTCGACGCGGAATTGAAATTAGATTTTAATTCGGGCGAACGAATTAATTCGTTAGCGACGTGAATAGTGAATTCGCTAGGCGTAATCATTTAATTACGACGCAACGGAAAATTCGTTAATTTGGAATTAGCGAACCCAAGCCCGGGATTGTTTGCGAGCGCATTCGCATTTCGAATTCGAGTGCGGTACACAAGTCAAATCAAGCGTCAAAATCGCAA
>SKCR01045822.1:0-46822 GCA_019454045.1 Zanthoxylum bungeanum
CAATATAATTTAAAATTATGAATTTGAATTTATATAACACACTTAGATTACATAATTACATTAAATTACAAATAAAATTCTTATCTAAAAATTAAAAAAATATTGTTGTATAAATTCAAACCGGTTCCAACCGGTTCGGCTAGGGGAGGAACCCTAACCAAACCGGTTATGTTCCGGTTCGGTTCCAGAACCGGAACCAGAACCGTTCCGATTCCAAACCGGAACCTTGGCCGGGTCTAGTAATAGATAATATTTATTTTTCCTCAAAAAATACTCTTCAGTGATAAGAAAATCACAACAAGTGATATCAGTGGCTTTGGTAATACATTGGGGGTCGTAAAACCGAAGAACGGAACTCGGTTAGGAAAATTCGGGTTTCGGGAAAGTTGTCAAAAATCAGTTTTGAGCATACCATCAACATTTTCACGTCAAGACGAGCACAATGTGTTAGGGTTGGTACTCGGAGCGCCAATCCATATCATATTTATGTCCGATTAATGAATATAGACAATTCATTTTTTCCATAATATTACATATTAATGTTTTCATCTCTTGTTTTTATATAAGTATTTGATCTAATTACCATTAGATTGAAACTAAATCTAATTTAGTGATATGTATATATTAGAGAAAGACCCATGATTCACAACATAGTGTATAGTTACAATGTAGTTTGTAATTGACATGAGAAAGTGTCATTATAAGTTGTATATTCTCAAATAAAGTTCATGGTCAAGATTTACTGACAAGGGTCGGTTAGTAAAATCTGTTGAGACCAGTACACGTCGTATAGCGGACTTGGTCCGATGGTTTATCCCAATAAACCATGAGTCTCGGGAGACTCGTATAGACGTGTAGGGGTTTATTTGATAAACATTGAACGACTCATCGAAGATTTCCTAATAAATAGTACACCAACGTATATAGGAATCTTCTCGAGTCGAGTATCTTAGTGATCCTTCGAATTGCGATACCACTGTGGATATATGAGACATCCTTCATACTTCGATGGAAGTCACGTCACCGATCTATTTAGATCAGACTTTCGCCTGCTGGTTGGGTGTGGACCCATGCTCATGATATCCTGTGAGTATCAGATAAAATCTGTCAGTTCTGTGTACATGAAATATGTATCATGTATGTATTTGCGATCTAGTAAATCCATGGTCGTGGTATACTTCAGAAGCGAGTTTCGAATGTTATTTAGATATCGTAAATTTGAAAGTCAACTATATTATACCTTAGGGATTTGACGTTTCTTTCTATATCCCCGGTATAATATTGATAGCTTGTGACATATGGATTATACATATACAATGACCTCGACTTGCATAGTTTAGCGAGATTATCCATGGTCGTAATAATTTACGAGTGGGTGAATTATGGACACGAAATTTGACTCCGTGATGGATAAACTTAAACTTAGAGAGTCCCACATTATGAAGTGTACTCGTTGAGCACTTGGGCAACGCGTTATGAATAATATAGATTATTCATAATACTTTATCGAATCGTTTAAGGGTGCAACGAAAAATACATGCATAAGAGGTATTTCAATCATTTCTTAATTAATGTGTATTTGTATTTAGTATATGATTTTATTAAATACACATTAATTAATTCTCAAATAAGATATTTGACATATATCACATATATATATTTTTGATTATTTAAAGTAAACATAATACATATATTTAGATATTTGTATTTAAGTAATTATTTAATTATTTAATTATTAAATTATTAAAGTAATTAAAATATAGATATCTAAAGTGATATTTAATATTAGGAAATTATTAAAGTGTAAATATCTGACTTATTTATATTTTTTGATTTAAGGTTGTAATTATCAAATTGAGTTTGATAACTTGATGGCTTGATATCTGTTTTTGATTAATTGAATTTCAAAATGACCAAAATGCCCCAAATTTCGTCCAAGCCCTAATATATAAAGTGAAAAATTTTATTTTCTCTTTAATAAGAAGCCTTGGCTGAAACTAACTCCATTAAAAAAGTTCCAAAATATTTCTTAAAGAAACTTGTAAAAAAAGTGAAGAAATCAAGAAGAAAGCTTAAGGAAGTTAAGAGATTTTGAGGTAATCTTCAATATTCTTAAGCTTAGAAAATTTGTTTCTTGTTCTTGAACATCTAGAATTGTTCTAGGGTCTATTTCTTTCTTAAATTTTGGGGCTTTTTGATTTGGAGGATGGATTTGGAGGCTTGATGCATGTATGAAGTTAGATTGAATAATATTAGTATAATATTAGTTAAATTTTGTCATTTGATGACTTGTTGCCATTCTAGAGTGTTATGACCACACTTATAACTCTTAGAATTATTCTTAAGTTCTTCATTGGTGGAGACTTTGATTGGTGTTAATATTAATATAATTAATTTTGAGAAAAAATGATTTAAAGCATGAAAAATAATAATTTTTGCATCCATATCAGATTTGAAAATTCTGAAAATTTTATGATGAAAAATATGTTATTTAAATATATTGGATGTATATTAGGCATTATAATAATTTTCGGAAATTATTTCGGATTGAAAATATACGAAAACGATGAAAAACAGCGTTACCATGTGAGTTTTGAGCTTACCGGTGACGGCTGTCCAAACAGTGAATTGGCCACTGTTTGGGCAGCCCTTGAACTGCCCAAGTACTATTGGGGCTGACCTGGGCAACTCTCATATGTATTGGTTGGTCGGTTCGGACAAAAATATATTTTATGCTATTTTACGGAAAAATATTTTCGTAAAAGTTTCATGGTGTTTCTAAATTATTTATGTCGTTATTTGATATCAAACAAATATGCTTTGGTGAAATATAAATGAATTATTCATATGGGATATTGAATAACTTATTCGGTAAGTTAAAATTTTAAAGTTATGATTTTGCTCGAACCGCGCCCTTCCGCTGCGTCTAACCCCAACAAAATGGTATTAGAGAGAGTCTGATCCTACATCCATTACGTTTGTCATGTTTAATATATGATATTTAATCCAATTTATTTATTTACACATGCATGTGAAGTTAATTTGATTAATTTTGGATTGTATGACAATAGAAATATCCCCGTTAAATAAGGCATCAAAGTGACTAGTATTAGGAATACTTATTTCTTGGTCCGTCTTGTCAGTACATATGCAAATATTTTCCTGATGATGTAGTTGTATCGTGCCAAAGCTTTGCAGTTATAGTTGATGGTAGTTCATTTGCACAAGTAGAACTTATATGATAAGAGATAAATTCAAGTGAAAGTGGATTCCTGAACGTGCCAAAGCTGTCAGGACTACATTGGTAGCTTGAGTTTGTCATTGACAAGTTAAGCCTTGATAGGCTTCATGTGAACGTGCCAAAGCTGTCACAACAAGAAATGATCAGGACCAAAATTAGGAGTCACAGTAAGTGTGATTGATAATGAGTTGTCTACCTATGAATATACGTAGGCGGAACGTGTCAAAGCTGTGAGTCGAAGTATATTCATGGGGTCCACTTCTCACTATGGAATTCGATTTAATTATTGAATTCTTATTTTTCATTGAGGATTACGGTATTACGTAAAGTAGTATGAGACACTGCTAGGTAAAAAATCCATAACTAAGGCGTGTGTGTAATATTATGAAAATTTTCGCTTAAGTTTCTTATTTTATTATGTAGATATAATTAAACTTTTAATCCACTGCATGCAATTATATATAATATATATATATATTCTGACCTTACTTATGGTTGCAGATTTCTATAATATGTTCTAGATTAAGAGAGGCTTGGATATTGTTTTAGATTAGTCTAAACCAGGGAACTGTTGTTCCGATATCTTGAAAATCAAAATGATCAGTAAGTCACGATAGATCATCTAAATAGATATTCGTCTAGGATATAATTCTGTAAAAAGAATAATTTCTTATGCAGTAAGGATTGACGTGAATTATAGTTCATGTCTCGGATTCTTCACTGGCATTAAGAAAACCCATTAGGTATTTGTTTATATGATAATGACGTTCTGGCTTAGTGACCTTTATGTTGGGGTTGGTGCTCAGAGCGCCAATTCCCGGTTGTATTTCTATGAATACTTCTGTAAAACATTATTATTATGAATAATATATGCAGTTTCTATAATATAATCTATCTTTTAATATGGTAAAGACGTAATGACCTTAGAATGATTAGTCATGGTACTGTTGCAAAAGCGTCGCAACTGACATTGAGTAGTATCATGACGTTGTCATTCTTAGACAGTTCCTGGTCAAGGTTTACACTACTTGGTCAGTATAGTAAACCCGTTGAGACCGGTACATGTCGTATACTGGAATATATGATTCCAATGGTTTCTCAATGAACCATAAGTCTTGGAGACTAGTATAGACGTGTAGGTGTTTATAGCGGATAAACACTGAACGACTCACCGAAGATTCTTAATGGATGGTAACCAGCGTCAATAAGAATCTTCTCGGGTTGAGTAGCACTTGTGATTCTTAGACTTGAGATGCCATTGTGGGCACATGAGACATCTTCTACACTTAGATGGCAGTCACGTCACCGATCTATTAAGATCAGACCTCCGCCTGTTCGTTGTTGGGTGTAGACAGATCCTCAGGGTGTCCTATAAGTATCAAGATAGGATCCGTCAGTTCTGTGTACCAGAGCATAGGTAGTCCATATGATTAGCAATCAGATAAACCATGGGCCCGTGGTAAAGTTTAGAAGCTAGTTCTAAAATTTTTTTTAGAGATTGCTAATAGAATAGTCGACTGGATAATCCCCGTAGAGATTTGACGTTTACATCTATATCTCTGGGATTTATCCGGATACCTGTGACGAAGGAATTATATATTTGCCATGACCTCGACCTGTATGATTCAGCGAGATTATCCGTGTTCGTCATAATCTACGGGTGGATCGATTATGGACACGAAATTTGATTTCATGACGGATATACCTGAATCTAGAGAGTCTCAATAATGAAACATACTCGTAGAGCACTAGAGCAAACATTAATAAATAATATTGATTATTTATAAAGTCGTTTAAAGGTTAAACGCAAGATACGTGCTAGATAAGTCATTTGATTAATTATTGTGTATTTACATTTAATACTTGATTAATTTAAATACACATTAATTAATAGTCAAATTGAGATATTTGACTTATATCCTAAATGAATATATGTATTTGATATTTAATGTAAATATAATACATATATTAATATATTTGTATTTAAATAAATTAATTAATTAATTAAATGATTAAATTAATTAAAATATAAATATCTTAACTTTGGATATTTGATTTAAAATGTTAAGTTGCCTTTTTTGACTTTATTAAATATATTAAAGGTGTTTTTAGATATTTATCTACTTTACCAAATGAAATGTTAAATGAAATTGAAATTAATTTTGTAATATGCTTGTGAAATTCGGCCATAGGGTTTTTATGCACAAGTATATATTGTTTTCATTTCATTTCATTTGGTTACCTAATACACTTTCATAAAACTCCATTGAAAGAAACTAGGAAACAAGTGAAGAAGAAAAGGAAAAACCAAAGAAAGCTTGGATTTAGTAAGTTTTCCAACTTACTATTAGATAAGAAATTGTTCCTTATGATCTAGGCTTTAACATATGATGTTCTTAAGTTATTCCTTCTTTATTCCTTGTGTTTTGTTGATGGAAGTTTTGATGGAAGTGTTGAGCATGTGTGATGAAAGAATATTGTGACTATTGTAGTTATAAGCTTTCTTTTAAGGTTTTGGAAACCATGTTGCTAATCTAGAGTTATTGACCCACTCTTAAATGACCTAGATTTGATCTTGAGTTGTTTCATTGTGTTGAGACTTGGATTGGATGGAAGAATGATGATTAAGTAATTGATTTAAACCATTTGGTCTAATTTGTCCAATTTGAAAATTGAAAAATTAGGGTTCATGACCAATTCCAAATTTGGGGCTTTCATTTATGTTGTGTATTTGGATGTGTATAGATGCATATAAAGTTTCATGTTGATTGGATTACATCTTGATGTGTTTTGAGACATGAAATGACAAAATGCACAAGTTGCCCACCTTAATGGAGCTCTCGGCCAAAGAAGAAAAAATTTGGGGATTTTGGTTGTCTTGGTGTTTTGATGTTTTGAACATGCTAAGTTCATCTTAGAAATGATTTAGAATCATTCAAAATTGATTTGATCAATTTCGGACTAAAATGGACAAAGTACCAAGTATAAGGGCAATTCGGTAAATTCACTTAAATATGATTTATTGAATTTATTTCATAATTTGATTATTGGAATATTAAATAAATATGTTTATTTAATTAATCCGAGAAAAATTTTTGAAATCGGAAAATACGATTTTCACCGCTTCCGCTGCGTTACCGGATTCTGCCCCTAAAAAACCCCTACAAAATGGTATCAGAGCGAGTCTGATTCTAGGCCACCTAAAATGATTAGCCTTCATTGAATCAATGTTTAATCATGTTTCTTGACTTTAACATGCTTATTAGAATCTAAATTGGTTAGATTTAGGGTGTATGACACTTAGCGGAAAATCCCTAATTAATAAGGTTTTAATGTAATTATGTATTTGATGCATGTTATGTGGTCCGTCTTGTCAATACGGTTTATGAATACTTCTCTGTGACTACATCCGAGACCGTGCCTCTGCTGTGAGGGTGTAGCCGATAGAGATTTATTTATACCGGATGTATATCAGATACTAGGTAAATTCAAGTAAAAGCGGAATTCTGAACGTGCCCTAGCTGTCAGGATTACGTAAGTAACTTGAGTTTATCATTGACGAGTTTAACCTTGGTACGTCTCCTTGTGGGCCTGCCTTCGCAGCGACAACGAGAAACGACCAGGACCGGAAACCCAGGAGTCATTAGAGAATGATTGACAAATGAGTTGTCTACCTGATGAATATACGTAGGCGAGACCGTGCCTCTGCTGTGAGCCGAAATATATTCACGGGATCCACCTTTCACTATTGTATTTAATTTAATTATTAAATATTTGTATTCTGTTTGGGGATTACAGTATTGCATGATTTAGTGGGAGGGGCATATTAGATTAAAAATCCATGATCTAGTTTATGCTTTCGATATTATATGAAACTGCTTAATTCTGCTAACCGTTTTTCGTGATCTATATGATAGATTGGCGATGGCGGCACAATCCACAAATCAGTTTGCGCGTATGCTTGATGCGAACAAACTGAAAGGCGCTGAGAACTTGCTGACTGGGAATTGGATTTGAGGATTGTCCTCGATTCCGAAAAGCTGGGTTATGTTCTTGAGGGTCTGTTGCCCCTTGCTGTGGGTGCGGATGCTTCGGAGGAGGAACGCCAAGTTTTTGAAACTTGGAAAGATGATGATTTAAGGGTTAAATCATACATCCTTAGTTCACTGTCTCCGAAACTCAAGCAACAGTACTATGGTATGCTAGATTTATAGTATGATGACGCGATTGAGACAATCGTTTGAGAACCAAGAACAAGTGATTGTTCACAAAGTCGCCATGGAACTGTTCCATGCGCGTCTGGATGAGGGGCAAAATGTTAGCCCACATGTTCTTCAGATGATCGATTTGATCGATCAATTGAGGCAACATAATCTCATCTTGAATGACTTCTCGGTAGGAGTGTCATTCTTGGTTCACTTCCAGCTTCATTTCGCCAGTTCGTGATGTACTTCAACATGAATGGGACTGTCTGTACCTACACGGAGCTACATAGGATGTTGCTCACGGCAGAAGAGGACCTTAAGAAGGGAGTACCGACTCGCCCTCCTAGATCTACTTCTCTTTCTGCTTCTTCCCAAGGATGGTCCAAGGGAAAGAAGAAGAAAGGGAAGAAGAAGAAAAATTTTGGTCCTCAACAGCAGGCGAAGATGCTAAGCCCAAAAGGGCTTCTGAAGACAAATGCCACCACTGCGGCAAAGTCGGGCACTGGAAGAGGAACTGTCCTGATTACATGCCCAGCTGAGGAGAGACAGAGCATCTACACATCAGGTACTTTTATTTTTCCAGTTATTGATTTATCTTTGGCTTGTGAAGCCGTTACATCCAACTGGATTTTAGATTCTGCTTGTCCCATTCACATTTGCAATTCGTTGCAGGTGCTGAAGGAAAGTAGAAAGCTGAAGCCTGGAGAGATGCAGTTGCGATTCGGGAGTGGAGACTCTTTGGATGCAGTTGCAGTGGGAGTATGCGAGATCTCATTGCCGAATGGACACTTTTGTTAAATGAATGCCATTTTGTACCTGGATGTGTAGCTAATATTATATCACTTTTTGTATTGGATACAGAAGGCTTTTGTATTAATATTAAGAATAGTTCTTTATATTTATATGATAGAAATAATATTCAGATCCTTTGTTGTCCAAACCAGCATGGTCATTATACATTGCAAACTTCAAAAGATATATTAAATACTGGAGTTAATAAACGTAGTTTACCTGTAATTAATAATACTGAACTTTGGCATATGAGACTTGGTCACATTGGCGTTAAACGCCTTACCCAATTGGTTAGGAATGGTTTGATACCAGATCTTACCATTGAATCCTATCCAACTTGTGAATCCTGTATTCAGGGTAAAATGACCAAAGCCCCATTTTCTGGTGTTGGACACCGTGCCATTAACTTACTGGAACTCGTACATTCTGATGTATGTGGTCCACTAAGTCAAACTGCTCACAGTGGTTATTCGTACTTCGTTACCTTTACCGATGATCTGTCACGGTACGGTTATGTCTATTTGATGCGACATAAATCGGAAACCTTTGAAAAGTTCAAAGAGTTCCGAAATGAAGTAGAAAAACAAACTGGTAAATATATTAAATGCCTTCGATCAGATCGAGGCGGCGAATATATGAGTGGTGAGTTCATGGATTATATGAAGGAGAATGAGATTCTCGCTCAATATACTCCTCCAGGTACCCCACATCACAATGGAGTATCTGAGAGGAGAAATCGGACTTTATTGGATATGGTCCGATCAATGTTGAGTTTCACAGATTTGCCCTATTACTTATGGGGCTACTCTCTCTTAACAGCCGCACATCTTTTGAATAAGATTCCTTCAAAGGCTGTGTTCCTACGACACCGTATCAGATATGGTTCGGTAGGAGACCAAATCTTAATTATATTAAGGTTTGGGGTTGTCCTGCCTATGTCAGGGTGACTCAGCAAGATAAGCTTTCGCCTCGAGGGCAAAAGTTTAGGTTTGTCGGATATCCTTCGAATACGATGGGATATCTGTTCTATGATACCGAGCATCGAAATGTGTTCGTAGCTCGCTTCGCAAAATTTCTAGAAGTAGAATTTTTGTCAGAAGGTGGTAATCATAGACAGGTTGAGCTTGATGAAGTCCAACCTGAAAACAACGAACCAACGGAGGAACCTGAAGTTCAAGTAGATGAAAGACCTTCAACACACACACTCCGTAGGTCGGAAAGGGTATCTAGACCTCCTGACGCTTGTATTTGATACAAGAAAAGAGTCTGGATGTTCTCTTAGTTGAAGAGACAGATCCTTTCACCTATAGAGAATCGATGTTGGACATCGACTCCGTGAAATGGCAAAGTGCCATGAAATCGAGATAGACTCAATGCATGAGAATCAAGTTTGGGACTTGGTTCCGCTTCCCGAAGGAATTGTTCCTATCGGTTGTAAATGGGTTTACAAGAGGAAGCGCGGGCCTGACGGTAAGGTTGAAACTTACAAGGCCCGACTGGTAGCAAAAGGTTACACGCAGCGACCTGGCGTCGACTACGATGAAACTTTTTCACCAGTAGCAATGCTTAAGTCTATTCGGATTTTGCTTTCTATAGTTGCGTATCATGACTACGAGATTTGGCAAATGGATGTCAAAACGGCTTTTCTAAATGGATTTCTTGATGAAGAAATCTATATGGAACAGCCGGAAGGTTTTGCGTCCAGCGAAAACTCGGCATGGTGGTAAGCTTAAGAAGTCCATTTATGGACTTAAACAAGCTTCACGAAGTTGGAATCTTCGATTCGATGAGATTATTAGATCGTCTGGTTCTCAAGAATTCGGAAGAATCCTGTGTGTATCAGAAGGCCAGTGGGAGCATGGTCGTATTTTTAGTCCTATATGTTGATGACATCCTAATCATGGGAATGATTTAGGTATGTTACAAAGCGTCAAAGCGTACCTCTGTAAGAATTTCTCCATGAAGGACCTGGGAGAAGCTTTCTATGTTTTAGGGATAAAACTCTATAGAGATAGACAAAGGAGGCTGATTGGGTTATCCCAATCAACGTACATAGATAATATCTTGGAACAGTATTGTTTTGGTAACTGTAAGACAGCAAACATACCGTTCAGACATTGGATTCATCTTTCTAAAAGGATGTGTCCACGAACAGAAGATGAGAAGGTTAGAATGTCTAACCAACCTTATGCTTCGTGTTTGGGTAGCATAATGTATGCCATGTTATGTACGGGGCCTGATTTCAGTTTCGCTGTTAGCGTAAACTAGTCGATATCAGTCCAATCCAGGTAATGACCATTGGATGGCCATTAAACATATCCTAAAGTATCTTAAAGGTACTAAGGATAAGTTAATAATTTATGGAGGAAACGAACTGCAGGTTAATGGGTATACAGACTCGATTTCCAATTGGATCCGATGATAGAAAGTCTACATCTGGATTTGTCTTTACCCTTAACGGAGGTGCAGTTTTTGGAAGAGTTCCAAACAGGGATCACAGCAGATTCCACCACTGAGGCGGAATATATTGCAGCTTCTGAAGCTGCAAAAGAGTTTGTGTGGATAAAGAACTTTATCACAGAATTGGGAGTTGTCTCAAGTATCGAGAATGCGATTCCGTTATACTGTGATAATATGGAGCCATTGCGCAAGCAAATGGAACCGAGGCGCATCAGAAGTCGAAGCATGTGGAACGCAAGTACCACATCATTCGAGGAGATTGTGTCGCGAGGGGATATTGTCGTGTGCAAGGTACCGAGTGAAGATAATGTAGCGACCCGCTGACGAAGGCCATACCTCCGAAGTTATTTTATAAACACGTGGAGTCGATGGGTATTAGATACAATCGATATTGGCACTAGAGCAAGGGGAGATTTTGTTTGGGTTGGTGCTCAAAACGCCAATTCCGGTTGTATTTCTTTGAATACTTCTGTAAAACATTATTATTATGAATAATATATATAGTTTCAATAATATAATCTATCTTTTAATATGGTAAAGACGTAATGACCTTAGAATGATTAGTCATGGTACTGTTGCAAAAGCGTCGCACAACTGACATGAGTAGTATCATGACGTTGTCATTCTCAGACAGTTCCTGGTCAAGGTTTACACTACTTGGTCAGTATAGTAAACCCGTTGAGACCGGTACATGTCGTTAAATGAGGACGAATAGCTACTAAGTGATGTTGATTAGCTGATGGCTTTTGTCGGAAAATAAGTACATGTGCGCCCGTAAATCAGGAAAATTTAAGATTGCAAATTATGTAGGGTGGTGACTAGTCTCAATCTCTTTTAAAGATGAAGGGTAGTTGGGAAGATAATAACGAATTGAAAAAATCTTGTCGATGGTCAGATAAAAAGGATAACATCCTCCATTATCTATCAAGTATGAATTCAAAGGTTAATTGAAGGGTAGCTCCCCCTCCCCCCCGGTATTTCTATTATGTAAGAATCTTACCTAAAGTCATCAGCCCGATGGGAGACGTGAGCGTTTGAGGCGAAGGCTGAACTAAAACGTCCGGCAGCAAGTTTATTTTACGTTTATCAGAGCCCTATGAAGGGCCAGGGAACAAGACGCAGAAGCGGAAGTCAACAAAGAAAACCTCATAGGACCAGAAAAAGAAACCCAGCACCAGTACCACAACCCCAGAGATTATTTAGTTACAACCCTATCTAGGACCAGGGAAAGCCAAACGAAATGGAAGAAAGGGGAAATGAAAGAAAAATCAGAAAAAGGGGGGAACACAGGGGCAACCACAAAGGAAACAAAAGAAGAGGAATATGCATGAATAGGAGAAAAATGACCAAAAGAAATTCAACATAAAGGATAATAAGAGAATAAAAAGGAAAAGGAGAGTGAACAGGGAAGGCAAAAAGAAAAGAGGGGAAGGTTTTGATCCGAAACCAAGGAAATATAGGACACGAAAAGAGAAAGAAAAGGAAAAATTAAGGTGTACAAAAAAATATAATTAAAAAGAAGGATCAAGAAAATGAAAAGAAATCCAGATAAGAAAGAGGGGAGGGCAAGAGGAAGAAAGAAGGAACTTAAGAAAAACAAGGAAAACTAATCAAAGAACCTAAGAAAAGGTCAAGAAAATATAGGAACAAGGACGCAAAAAGAAAAGCCCGAACGAAAGGGAACGAAGCCAGGGGATGATAAGTGGCAAGAAAATAACAACGCAAACGAAAGGAAGAGATCAAGAACGACGAATAAACGGTAAATACTGTGGGTACAGGGACGACAAAAAAAAGGCGGAAGGGAAATAAAGAAGCAAAAAAAATGGTACACAGGAAAGAGATAAAGAAGTAGAAGAAGGGACGAAAATGTAAGTTGACAAAAAAAAAATGAACGGACGGTACTCAACAAGGCTAAATAAATGAAAAGAACGTCAAGTGAGGAAACAGATAAAAGGAGTGAAAGGAATAAAACCGTTGAAAAAGCGTAGCAAACTCAAGAATATTATTGTAGAAAATAAGGTTGACTCAGGTATAAACCAGATTCAAACGTGCTTATAATAGAAATGAAAGACACTTGAAAGACAACACCAATCAACAAAAATTAAAAAGATGAACTACCTAAAGGGAAAGAAAACAATAAATGTAAAATTGATAATCATGCAAAAAAAAATACAATTAAAAAATATAAATAAATTTACAAAAAATAAAATAAATAAATAACAAAACCTAAAGTATTAAAGAGTAAATAAATAAAAATTACATTCAATTAAAATAATATATTTTAAAAATTTTAAAAAATAAAGGAAAAAAATAAATAAAATCAACAAATAAATTTTATTAACCAATACAAAAAATAAATTAAAATAAATTATTTAAAATACATAAAAAAATAAAAATGGTATTTAATAACAATTTTTATAAAGATAATAAATAAAGTAAATGACATAAAGTAAAGCTTGGAAATTAAAAGATAAATAAAGCAATAAAGAAAACGTTGGGGGTTAGAGGATCCATTTTATTACTTCTATTTTAGATATTTCTCTTATTATAATATATAAACTTTGCATAACATTACCAACGATCATATAGGCGATATCCTGATTATGTCAGATTTATGATTTTAATTCCAAACGACCATAAAGGCGGTATCCAATTTAGTTAGATTAAAAATCCATTTAATTAAGTTCAACCAACCATAAAAGACAGTATCCTATTAAATCAGGTTTTAGAATAGTTTATATATTATAATTAAGGGAGATTAACCTAAATATTAGTAATAAAAGATTTACCTTTCATCCCAATAGAGTGGAGTTACCTCTTTATACTGAAAGTAAAATAAATAAAAGACTATTGCGTAAAATAAAAATTAAATAAAAAAAACTGTAAATAAAACAAACAAGATACAATATTCTTAGTATTCATAAGGAAATCCCCATAAGAAGATATGAATTGAAATTCTGATTTGGCCTGATTTATAGGCAAATCTTGGCCCCTCGCGTCGCGACGCAAGCAACCTTGCGCGTCGCAACGTGCTGTAGCTCTTGACATGTGTCATTCGCTTTGCTGAGATGATGATACGTGTTCGGCACATGTTAGCAAGTGTGTATGATATCAAGTTTCTCTAATGTCGACACGTGTCCTGTGCACGTCAGCGGTCGTGATGCAGAAGTGTTATGTGTCGCGACGCAGAAATGACAATTTTACATTTTTGCTCTTTTTTCGTTGTTTTTGCCCTGATTTGATTCAAGTGATTCTCAAACTTTATTTATCTGTAAAATACACAAAACACATAAAACATTCCTAGAAACTGAGAAACCATACAAAATATTAGGTTAAAGGGTGGGTATTAGTGATCTATTTACCGCTTATCATAGAACCCTAGAGACAGACCTTCAAAACTAGACTCTGATAGGAGGTCTTGTAATCAGACTCTGAGGAGATACTAAAATTAAACTCTGACGATTAGCTCCGAATCTCCTTTGAAATGTGTTTAGTCATGTGTCATGTGTCTGATTCTCCCCAATCAAATACTATTATCAAAATTTTAAAATTATTTTTTATTATTGACTCCTCAAGTTTTTTCTTTATCTATCAACTCAAGATATATTTTATACATTATCATATTATTTAGAGTGTCATAGATAATCATTATAGTACAATTTTTTTTTTTTTAAATTTTAGTCCTGTAAATTATACTCTTTTTTTTTTCTTTTTTCTTAATTTTAGTCTTCAAATTACATTTTTATAATTTGGCCCCTAAATTTTTTATTTGTTTTATAATTTTTGTCACTTATTTGTTATTATTGATCCCTAAATTTTCATCCCTATAATTTGGCGTATAAACCGGCCGGAATTCCTAAAGTTTGTTAGAAAATTTAAATTTAAATTTAAAACAAGTAAGATTTCGCTTTCTTTAAAGTATTATTTACCCTCCTCTTGATTGAAATTGCTTTGGGTTAAATATCAAATAGCTTTTAGTATGCGACAAGTCTTTAATGAATTTGCATTCAGGAAAAAGGGAAATTCATATAATATAAGAGTAGCGACTCTGAGATTTTGGGAGAGTTTTATACGAATTTATAAATTATGTGTCTATCATCGATAAAAGTGAGATTTTTTTAGATTTTTTAATATAAATGAATATTAATTTCTTAAATTTGAGGTCTTTTATTTTGACCTAAATTTGGGCCTCAACTGACACTTGTGTCCGCTGTCTTAGGTCCACTCCGACTATAAGAATTATTGGGAAGAGAAATAAAGATAGTTAAATTGTAATGGATGAATTTATTAAGAGAAAATGAGTATGTTTTATAATAAATTAAGTGTTTGTCCCCAATTTTTTATGATTGTTATCAACATATTACACATTCTCTAAAGCGTTATTTGGCCATCTTCCCGACTCCTGTGACCTGATCGGATAAGTCGAACCTAGCTGGACCCGATATGTCACTGAAAAACGGTTTTAAAATAACCAACAAAATTTTATTGAGTTAAGTGTGTTAAAGAGACGTCATGCCAATGAGGTAGTGGCCTCATGGTAACCCATGTCTCTCACCAAGTGAGAGACATGGGTTCGAGTGTTGGAAAAAATACTCATGAGTAAGCATTTTGAGGCTCAATTTTAAGTATGGTCCACTTCATGTTAGTGGTTGTTATTGAATGATTCGGATACTCCTCCGTGAGTACTTCGAATGGTATATTCATATGCTTAAAATGGTGCTTGGGTGAATGAGAAATTGTTGCTCAAAGTTCACCCATTGGTGTTGGAAAATAAAGAGAAGTTAGCTTGTCCCATATGGGAAAGCTATAGAGAGAATATTATGCTTATTATGATTGCTCATATGTAGATGGGTAAGGGTTATAAGGATAGAGGCTCTCTCTACGTGTGCCGGGGGGGTGCAAATCAAATATGAATCAAGCTTGGCTCGCGTGTCCTGCGTACACAAATGCCGGACCAAATTATGCGGGCCCGGTCCAGCTAAATTTTTACTAATCTCTTCAATTTTTCCAAGCCTTTTGAATTTCCATAACGGCTAATTTAATTAGCTTGGTGGTTACAAAAGTTTAATTTCCCTAACGGCTAATTTAATTAGCTTGGTGTTACAAACAAAGTGAAACGCCTCCCATTAATGAAATATAATTGGCTTGTTAATTTCCTTAAATGAGCTGTGATTTCATTTTTATAAAAATATAAATCTGAGGATGCCGGGTACTAAGAAATTGGTCGTAGGCCGTTTCCTAGATTTTAAGATGATTGATTCAAAAACTGTGATAAGCCAAGTACAAGAACTGCAGATTATTCTAGGAGAAATTCATGCTGAGGGGGATGAGTTTAAGTGAAACCTTCCAAGTAGCCTCGATAATGAGAAACTACCACCTGGTTGGAAAGATTTCAAGATTATCTAAAACATAAGTGAAAAGAAATTAGCATTGAAGACTTGGTTCTTAAGCTGAGAATTGAGCAAGATAACCGAGTTTCTGAAAAGAGAGGAATGACTCATGAGGCCAAAGCAAATGTTGTCGAACATGGCCATAAGAACAAAAACCTCAAGAACAAAGGGTCAAAGATGGGGCCCTAAATGAGGAGTTTCCAAGAAATCCAAATTTAAGGAAGATGCTTCAACTGTGACAAAATGGGTCACAAGTCTTCTTAGTGCAGACTGCCGAAGAAGAAAAAGAAACAAGAGGCTAATGTGCTGGAAAACATGACTCAAAATGTTTCAGACATTAACCTTTCTGCTGTGGTTTCTGAGGTGAATCTGGTGGGTTCTAACCCAAGAGAGTGGTGGATTGACACTGGTGCCACTCGACATGTTTGCTCGGATAAGAGCTAGCCTCAGTCTAAGATTTGTTCATTCTGTCTGAAGCATATTCAGCTATATCATCATCTAAAATTGATGTTTCTTCAGCCATCTGATTTTCAGGCCCCACGTGCTTCCTCTCACTAGTTTTGGCCTCTACTGTTTGAGGCATCGTGTGGATTGCTGCCATGTTAGCAATGGTGTTGGCCAAGTTTTATAGTTGTTCTGCTATCGTATTCACTATCGTCTTAACTAATCCATGTGGGAAGTATCACTATATGTGATATCATTGTTTGTCATGTTTAAGTCTGATACTTGTTTCTTGACAAATCTACCTTGCTCTCTAACCCAACGATCGCTATGATGGCTAATTCACAAAGTGTATGCATGCGATGCATGTATGTAATGCATGCTCAATCAGTATATATCCTTCCAACCTTATTATTTCCCTCACACGTGGTAAGTCCAACATCTTCCCTAGGTATGCCTTAGCTCATGTACCAACATGGAGTACACAAGCTCGTTTCTACTATGCTAAAGGTAAATTTTGACTATTTTGGTTATGTTCTATCGTTAAAAGACAAATGTCGCCCATTACAACAAAAAATTACTAAAACCTAATATGGAGATCATGCCATTATCTAAAAATAATGAATTGGACCCTTTGTAATCACAGTTATTTGGAGATGGGCTTAAGATGTTTAATAGTATCCAAATTGGGTTTAAAACAATGCGTACCCCTTTCTGGATGAAAGCTAGTGTGAGTATCAGACTCATATTTGGCACTTTTGGATCCTAATTAAAAATTTTGAAGCCCAAAAAGGTTTGCATATAAGGTGGCTTGTTATCATGAAAATACAAACTTACTCCAGTTGAAAAGTTCCAACAAGTTTACACCCTATGGAAAAACGTTCAAACAACATTAAATGATTAGGGGCCCAAACACAAGCATAAATGAAGCTTTTATGGGATAACACCTATGGACTTTTCATGTGGGCATAAAAGGGTAAGGCTAAGGCTCTTATCGGTAAAGGGTTGACCACAACTAGGTCTCTCCACTCTGGGGTTCAATTGACTAAGTGAACGCACCTTAATATTTGAGAGTACAGTTATTCCACGTATGATCAAGTTCAAGTTATGAATGCAAGTCATACAGTTATGTTCAACATGTTTGTAGTATTTTCATAATCGCGTTAGCATGACAACCATGCATGTAATCAGTCAGTCAGTGTGTTTATCATGTGCATGTCATAGGTTCAGGGTGATGGCTAGGCAGTCTCCATCGATCACATGCCTGGATTTTCCAGGTTTTGATATTTGACCCTTAGTAATCATGGTTATTGGGGATGAGCCTTGAAACATTTTAGAATATTCAAATAGGCCAAAACATGGGGTATCATTCTAGATGAAAGCAGGTAAAGGTATCAACTCATGTTTTGGCACTTTTGGATCATAACTAAGCATTTCAGGCCCAACAAGGTTTTCATACAATTTGGTCCATTGACATTTCAAAGCATTTAACCAAATCATCATGAAATACAAACTTGTCCCAGTGAAAGTCCCAACAAGTTTATAATTTATGGTAAAATGGTTAAATGACTTCAAATTCTTATGGCTCAAAGATAAGCATTATGAGGCTTATTCCTAGAGGGAAACAACTATTGGCTCACATGTACGTTTGATCCAGGGTTCAGGCTTAAGCTCTCATCGGTGAAGGTTTGTCCACAATTAGGTTTCCCCACCCAATGGTTCAATCGACCAATGAACGCATCTTTTTTATACCCGAAGGTACGTGCCAACAAGTGATGGTTATCATCACATAATGATGCACTGCCTTGAGTGAAAGCGATTCCATGTTATACAATGCCATCGTGATTTTTAAAGGTATGCAAAAGAAATGAAGATATGGTTTACCTCAATCTCGCCATAAATACTATAAGGTATTTTTATGAGGTCAATTCTCTATACCTCAGTGGATTCGTCATCTGTAGGAACGAAGCAGGATTTACCGCTATAATTACGGTAACCACGACACAGTTGGGCTCACAGCCCGTAGCAAGTACGGATATCCCATGGGGGACTAACCGAAGAACAAAGGAGTCGCCTCCTAGTATAAGACACTGAGGATGATTTAAGACAGCACTACACCCCTCACAAGGTCAGGCCTTAACCTGTTTGGGTTCAGAATTGTCCATTTTCGATGCCAATATAATATCCAGGTTTAGAAGAGGTATCACCATATCTTATAATACAGTACCATACTTTAACTGTTCAAAACACACAATACGCATACATTAATAATAAAAAGGTAAAAAATGAAATAAATAAATGTAAACATCCAAAAAGTGTCAATAAATTAATAAAATAGTAATCAAACGAATAGATAATATATCTTACTGACCTGACTTTATGCAAGCCTGGCCATACATTTTTTATGCCATTGAGGTCCAGCCAGATGTAGTCTATATCTGGCTGAATTTGTTTCGCAAACCATAGAGAAAATAACGGTGATAGCAACAATAACTCAATAATAATAGCATAACAGTAATATAGTAACAAAGGCAAAGGCAATAAGGTGATAATTAAACAAGACTGTAAATAAGTAATAAAGTAATAACAAATTACTATAAAACAGAACAGTACATGAACATGCATAGGTAGCAGTAATAATAATTCAGAAATAAAATAACTATAAAATGAGGCAACATTGATAAAATAGTAGATAAACATGATAAGGTACATGTCTTCATCGGGTTGGCCTCATAGAGACCTGACAGGATATCCTTTAAGAGTTCATTGTTCGGTCGAACTTAGAGTAAGTCCGGCCAAATATGTTTGTAAATCAGAAAGTTAGGAAACACATCCATAACTATCAATATTGATAAAACAGTAACGATTTAGTAATAATAGAAAGACTGTAAAATAGAGAAACATGAATAAAATAATAAATAAACAGATACATATCTCATCGGGCTGGCTTCAAGAGAAGTCTGGCCAGATATTACTTCTCAGGGATGTCAGACCGAACATATAATGAGTCTGTTCGGACATTCCGTGTGAACTAGACAGAGAACAGAAACATGCATTACAATAAAATAACAATAGGCAAGAAACGAAACAACATGATAACAATAAAATAACAAGATTTGTAAAACAAGTCTTTCATATAATCATTACCCAGTGGTACATGGAATTGTATCCCGAGTATATACCATAATACTATCTATTCTGAAACGACTATGGAATTTATCTCTGAGTTTCCATCCTACATACCACAAAGGAAACAAATATACAGCCAGATATGTTATGACTTGTGTATGTTCGGTCGGACGTAAGTCATTTCCGGTTGGATATACTATGTAAGAACGATATTATATATATATATATATAAGAAAAAGAAAAAGAAAAGCAGAAGAAGAAGTAAGGATGCCATCAAGGTGTACCTCTTAAATGTCGTTGTCTCATAAGGCTCCTCTGAAAGCTATGGTGATTACTAGATGGCTTGCCGAAAGGGGAAACTCAAGGGATCTCACTATTTTTTATCTCTCCTAGACTTTCTCTATGTTTTCTCAAATTTTAGTATTTCAGAATTTCAGGAAGTGTGCTAAAAACTTGTCAATTGTGAAGATTTTGGGCACTAACTTATAGTGCCCAGAGTGGGACTAAAAAGGGAAAAGGAAAATCAAATTTTCTCTCTATCTCCAGTGATTGCCAATCTGCAGCGTTAGCTACAACTAGATATACGTCCAATCGATGTTGGAGTTTGCTAAGGTCTCAATGATCAATAAACAAGCATGAAACAAGTGTGAATACAAATCAACGAAGTTGCGGAATACTCGCATCGATCGGTTGAGCGACGCTTTGATGAACAAAAATTGATTTCTGCTCACTGGACTACTCACTGCAGTGGCTGATTGCAGTCCCCATTATCGGCCATTTGGATCATCTTCGTCAAGCTCCAAGCTTCGTCAAACGATTCCCGGCTCATAGGTGGACTTCCCTATCACCTTCGCATGTCTCTCGGAGTGCTAGGTCTCTTGATTTTTGCCACAAAAACCAAATATTTTGCTTCCCTTTTTCATCATGGCTCTCGGCAGTTCACTGCCAAACCAGAAAGAAAATCAGCCCCAATGGCGTGAATGAGATTAAGAGAATGGAGAGAGAGAAGAGTTATTTTTGTGTATTAGGTTATTATCTTCAAAATGGTAATTGATTTTTATTAAAATCATATACACTTTTGCTTTCAAAAGTCAAACTAATGAAATCCAACAACTTTGAGTGTTCCACACTCATACACCAACCAAACAACTCAATCAATCACATCAATCAATCAAGTGTCACATCACTCAAAGTGACATGTGATTTGACGCTTGATGCGACTAACGAATTGACGCTTGATTTGACTTGCGTGCCGCACTCGAATTCGAAATGTGAATGCGCTCGTAAATAATCCCGGGCTCGGGTTCGCTAATTATAAATTAACGAATTTTTCGTTGCGACGTATTTAAATAATTATGCCTAGCGAAATGACTATTCACATCGCTAACGAATTAATTCTAAATTAACTCGTTCGCCCGAATTAAAATCTAATTCAATTCTGTGTCGAAATCCAATTTCGTTTAATATATCTAATATATTAATTTAACCGATTAATTCCAAATTAATCGTTATCTCTCTTTAATTGATATTTTATCCCAGATAAAATATCTCCGCTATTAATCCCAGATTAATTTTCTCTCTCATCTTATTAATCCCAGATTAATTAAAAGTGCGAGTCATACGTCATCGGTGAATCTTCGGGAAGCGACCCATGAGATCCCCGGATATGTTGGCAGTAAATTCGGTCGTCGGACAATCCGAACACATAAGTACCAAGTACTATGTTTTACCGATTTACAAGACAAGGTTGGCTTCTAGCAAAGCGCCATGCCTGCCCAATTCTCCATAAATATCCTTACAGGAATAAAGGATATATATCAGGCGTAGTATACGTAGTATTGCGTATGTCGATCCAGTATCAGATGATCACGTGCTAGGCCTGGGGCTGGAATTGTGTATGCCTTGTACGAAGTACATATCGGATGTCTGGTAACTAGTCTCTATAATCGGATAACTATGACCTAGTCATATTATCCCGATAAATGCAGTACTTAAGAGAACCAGTACCGTATCCTACACGACCATCATCTCCATAAGACTGGAGTGACACTTCTGTCTTGACATCACACCCAACACACTACGATTCTCAATATACCCAGCATAGGCGTACACAGAACCTGTTAAAGCCCTGGACGACCGCAACCAAAGTATATTGATTGTCGCAAGTATTAGCGGTGTAAGTCTCAAGTTAAGACCAAATACACATAACCTGATTTCGGACTTCCATAGACACATATTCATACTACCAATGGAATTCCGAGGGGGTCTATCCAGAGCGAAGCTGTTTCCCGTACCATCGGTAAAACACAACCTCTTATTACACTTGCATGAGTATCTTATACCCAAATATATGAGAACTATGTCGTTTGTGCCCTCACAACGCGCACAAGTGTAATACTAGTCTTTTATGTATTTATCGATGTCCAATCTTGATAATACTCTGACTATGGATATTTAATGATTTATACTTCGTGGATTGATACTATCTCATATCATTCTCAATCCAGGAACAAATCATAAGGACCTCTCATCATTTATACATCTAGGTGATCTAATCACAAATGATAAGAGTGCAATCTCCTTTTTCACATAGTTAATTTGTACAACAACACCATGATCGGTACAAATAGTGACGCTATGGGTCATAATTGTCCAACAATCTCCCACTTGGCCTATAGCCAGTCACTCGAGTGTCTTACACCCGAACTATATACGGTTGGCTCAAGCTGCTGAGAAATGCTTTCGTCAGCGGATTTGCATGATTATCTTCTGATGCGATTTATTCGATCATCACATCGCCACGATGTATGATCCGAACGAATCAGATGAATAGTCGAAGTATTTATCTGGATCGTTGATGAGACCATTAATTCTTTAGTCTGCGCTGCAGCCTAGCTCAGCTGCTAACAGAATTATATCTAATCTAATTAGATTTGTTGTCGACCCAGAAGGCTTCTATTGCTACCTCAACTGTAGCAATAACTCGTATTTTTGTTTATTCGGTAACAGTATCTTTCTTGGAAGATTTCCAGCTCATTGTTCCTTTATTCAAACTTTGTAGTACTGTTTGCGACTTGTAGTCATTTTATCGGTTTAGAAAACTTGCAGTAGTGATCCCAGTCACTTCAAGTTCTCCTTCTCCATAGTCTAAGAATGTATCATTAGTTCTCTAAGAAACTAACGGATGTTCTTAACATCAATCCAGTGACTATCACTTGGATTGGCCTGTTTGTGAATCCATATGCTCAAAACGAATGAGACACCAGGTCGCGTACATTTTTCAATGTACGAGTTCTCGGAGAGTTTTCTCGAAAGCCAAGCTTTCACCGATTATTATTATGGGAATATCATTTCCAAGAAATGACATATTATTATTATTTATAGGACAACCAATGTCAGTGCGCTCCCACTAACCCTCTTATATACACAATAATCATTTCATTTTGAATTAAATCATTACCATTATGATCACATCAAAACGAAAATTCCAAGAACCCAATGCTTGCTTCAATCCAAACATGGATTGAACAACCTGCAAACCTTGTTTGCTTGTTTAGATACGACAAAACCGCCAGGATGTTGTAAACATCCTCCAAAAGGTTTCCTTTTCAGGAAAGCGATTTTCCCGTTAAGCTGACATATTTCAAAAATGAAACATGCAGCAGTAGCAAGCATTATCCAAATGGATTTACCGTGGCAACAGGTAAAAGGTTTCTTCGTAATCAACACAATGTTGATAACGATACCTTTATGCTACAAGCCTAGCTTAGTACGTTGGTATGTTGCCATCTATGTATGTCTTCCTTGAAGACTTATACAGTACCAATAGGCACAATGCCTTGCGATACATCTACTAGTATCAAAATATAGTTGATATACATGGAATCCATTTCGGATTCATGGCACTTTGCCATAATAAGGGATTCGATACCTTGTATCACTTCCTCATACGTAGTCAGTTGGTATACCTCAATAAGATTGACATCTTTATGAGGTGAGATCAGAAACCCATACCCCAGGTTGTTTTCTGACTCTCTCTGAATTTCGCGGTTCTTGTGTATTCGAAGATTAATGGCAATAGTTTCATCATTGATAAACTATTTTATGTTCCATTAAGGATCGGTGCCAGGAATAGTATTACTCCGATTTTTCATCGAGTTTTACTATCCTCACACTTACCACTGCATATAGGTATTCCTCTTAGGAAAAACACATGGTGAGCAACAATTACATTATTCTCAAGTGAGTTGTATAAGTACAATACTTTGGTATCCCTAGGATTACCTACAATTGGCACTTATCCAATTTGGGTTTTAGTTTGGTATCATCCAAACATATGCCCAGCATTCCCAAATTTTCAGGAATGAGAAACCCGGTTTCTTTCCTGTTCATATCTAATATGAAGTCTGTCAAACAGATTATTATGGAACCTTATTCAAAATAAGTTCTGCACTGTTTAAAGCTTATCCGTTGAAGGAAATGGTAGCTCAGAGCGACACATGATTAACCTTATCATGTCCAACGAAATTCGGTTACTCGTTTCGAACACACCGTCACTTTGACGTGTTTCGGGAGGAGTTCTCATTAAAAGAATACTATACTCTTTCAAGTATACTTGAAACTTATTGCTTAAGTATTTTCCATTAAGGTCTTACCGTGACGGTATAATACTATAGCCGATCTGTTCGTCTATTTCGTGTCGAAACTTAAAAGTTTCCGATTCGTGTTTCAAAAGAATCACATAACCATAACGCGATGCCATATCCGTAAAGGTCACGAAATATTCATTTCCACCTCTAGCCTAGCTAGACATGGGCCTACTTACTTCACTATGAACTAGGGCTATCAGATCGGTGGCATTTGCACTTTTACCAAGTAAAGGTGTTTTAGGCATTTTGCCCAATAAACTAGATTCATAAACTTTATTTGAATGGAATCAAATTAGTCCGAGTACCCACACTTCGAAAGTTTGGATATACGAGTCTTGTTTGATTGTGTCCCAAACAACAATGCCACAATTAGTTTCTTCTGATCAAATCAGTTTGAGCTATTTGTTTGTCATGTTATATATTTGAGATTTATTTATATTCAAAATATAAATTTTGTTATTCACATCTAATGTGTTTATCTCAATATCATCTTTATATAATAAAACACTTTAGTGTTCTACCCGCAGCGGGTTAAACACTGATATAGAGATAATGTATCTAGTCAAACTAGTTACATTATAACATTTTCTAAATTTAGGTACACACCCAAAAGTAGTTCCTAAACTTAGGTATCTACGGTTAAAACAACGAATTTCGTCTCGTTTCTAATTCGCAGATTAATCTCAATTGAAGTCAGTATCCTACTCATAGCAGATTCTGAACATCAATACATATTTATGTATCACACTAAGTATCTAAAATCCAATTTTAATACTAGTAGTGAACATAATTATGACAAACATATTTGAAGTTAGAGCCTTGCCCGTCATCAATTACTTCATGTCTGCCTTGTCCAAACGGAAATCACGCTTCCGCGATCCCGTTTGCCACAATTTAGGCAGACATTTTGGGATATGTCCTTTATCTTCCCAGAAGATTATAATGATTTTGCCTTTGCCCTTTTTCACATTCCAGAAGCCTTTGGCCAAGCCTTGGCCTTCTAGAATATCGAAGTAAGGTGCGCCTTGCGCTACTTGCCTAATTGCAAACTTTGACTTTATCTCCTTGAGAATAGTCATTAACTCTCCAAGAGTTATTTATTGCAATTTAGTACTTCTAAGATCTAAAATAGATCTATGAAGATCCTTCAATTTCATTATCATACTTTAAGGATCTAATCCTTAGTTCTGATTCAGAAATTAAGGAGTCTACTGCGACAAGCTTAATGGATTAAGCACTAAAGTTATCATCACATAAATCTTCCAAAGATTATGCTCTACTATTTGCTTAACTCCGGGCTTAGGCATAATATGTTATTTTATCAAATAAAGTAACTTATTTTTTCCAGGACCATCCTGAAATTTATTCCCAATTTTGAAAATTAAACCATTTAAATACATTTTTCCTAGGATTATGTTTTAAATGTTAATCTTTCAATTTTATCTTGATTTTATACTCCAACTATTTAATCAAAGATTTATGTACTATTTAATATAATGATTAACTATAGTCCAACTATACAATCAACTATACTTTTAATTGGTTAAATTCAATTTTATTGATTACTATAATCCAATTATAAAATCAACTATAAATAAATAGTTTGAATACAGTCCACTGTTTTAAAACAACGATTTAAATATAGTCCAACTAACATTTAATTTATATGACGAATGATACTTGTTTGAGCGCGTATGGCAAGTAATTAAACGAATATTGCAAATTCAATTCTTGCCTCCCACTATTTTTCGGCGAGCCTCTAACCCTCTGTCGAGTACTCGGGAAACCGTGTTTCCTAGTGGGCTAGGATCCCGTTAAATATCACACAATCTTGACTTTGGCCAACAAATTGTATGATAATTAACTAGGTAGATCTCTAAGATCAATTGGATCTAATCCAAATCCTAGATCCAGTAAGGGGACTTCC
Source organism: Zanthoxylum bungeanum (assembly GCA_019454045.1). NCBI lineage: Eukaryota > Viridiplantae > Streptophyta > Magnoliopsida > Sapindales > Rutaceae > Zanthoxylum > Zanthoxylum bungeanum. The sequence goes on from SKCR01045822.1 coordinate 26,235, forward strand.
AAGTCCGAAACATATATCTTATATATGCCAATACATCCAATGTATTACCTAACCTTTTTCCTCTGAATCAACTAAGTCTTGGCTTTGGCACAACAAACTTAGTGATCCCAGTCAAGCGCGACTCATTGACCATGGAAAGCTTCGTAATTAATGTCGATGGACAAGAAGTGGTCTTGACTTTGGCCAACAAACCACAACTTAGACAAGACACCAATATGAAACAAAGCCTTCGTGATTCAAACACATCCTCGACGGACAAAGGCCTTGACTTTGGCCAACAAGCCAATGCCAGTCTCGGATCTTGAGTGAGAATCACTCAATGGAAGGAAAGACGCTTAATATTTTACGAGGGTTTTTCGAGTGCAAATTGGAAACCAAATTATTATCTTTGTTAAGGTCTCATCATCATACACCCATAAACATGCATTCTAAACACATAATAAAGCGCTTATAATAAAATAATAATGATATGCGAATGGATACTTTACACATTGATCCTAGATCAAATCTCTCCATTTTTCTCTCCCGCTAGCACATGTATTTACTTCTACCCGTTACACTACACTTCTAAAGAAACCTCATTTACATTGAGGGGAATATGTGAGAAGAGAATACAAAGAATAAGGAGGTAAAAGGCTGGACACGCAGGTCCAATTAATAAATCAAATTTATTACAACAATTTCTAAAATTGTCTCACCCATCTAATATCCATTCGATATACATTATTCATGCATCGCAACCATGTATTCACACAAGCATGTTATCAATCAATCTAATCAAATTAATTAATCTGATAATTAGTGACCATCCAATGTTCAAACAACGATTTGATTTTGCGCGAGTCAAACTCATTTTGCGAATAAGTACTCAAAGTACAAATTCTCGAATTAAATTAAACTACATAATTAAATCCAATTCAATTTGTATTTAATACTAATTCACTATTTAATTCCAAATTAAATACTACACTTTATTAATGAACTTTTAAGACTTAAATTCCAAATTTAATCGTTACGGGTCTCAAAGCCCGATTAACGTCCAACGTCAATTTAATTAAAGTCCAATGGGCTTTTAATTAATTTCTTAAGGCGTGGACTTTTGGTCAACTCGGGTCAAACCGAATAACCAAAATCCAATCCGAGAATTACCTCATAAGCCCATAAATCAATTTTGGCCCATTAGGCCCAATTAAACTTTAAAGGTTCATTAGTCGCATTTGGGCTTTATGGAAGCGGTTTTGGGCCCAATTGGATCCCCATTTGGCCTAAACCTAATTGGTACAACCAAGCCAATTAGCCCAATAACAACTTTAAAATCTAATTTCCAAAATTAGGCCCAACATAATTAAATCACAAAAAACCCAATTTCACAATTTAATTACATAAAGTGTATTACACAATTAATTACCCCAATCAATATTTCCAAAACATTAATTTATACAATTAATCATGCTCAATTACAACAAAATATGTCCAACATATTTCATCAAAAATCAAACCCAATAATCATGCTCAAAGTCTCGGCATTGGAGGGATTATTTTGTCCAATTCGAATTCAATCCAATTAAATCCAAACCAACATTAAATCAATATCCCCAAATGATTTCCAACACATCCAATGAACAAAAAAATCAAAAATCCAAGACAATTAGGGTTCCTTAACTTTCGGCCAAGCTAAGATAATTGGGGAAAATTATTCCAAACAATTTTTCAACAAATTGATCCAATCAATCCTCAATTAAAACACATTTAAACATATTCATTCATCCAATTTCATAAATCATGCTCAAACACATTTTACCCAAATTTTAACCTTAAACAATTTCATGCTTAACCTTGCTCTGATACCATTGTTGGAGTTTGCTAAGGTCCCAAGGATCAATAAACAAGCATGAAACAAGTGTGAATACAAATCAACGATTTTGCGGAATAATCACATCGATCGGTTGAGCGACGCTTTGACGAACAAAAACTGATTTCTTCTCACTGGACTGCTCACGGCAGTGGCTGATTGCAGTCCCCATTATCGGCCATTTGGATTATGTTCGTCAAGCTCCAAGCTTCGTCAAACGATTCCCGGCTCATGGATGGACTTCCCTATCACCTTCGCATGTCTCTCGGAGTGCTAGCTCTCTTGATTTTTGCCACAAAAACCAAACACTTTGCTTCCCTTTTTCATCATGGCTATCGACAGTTCACTGGCAAACTAGAAAGAAAATCAGCCCCAAGGGCGTGAATGAGATGAATAGAATGGAGAGAGAGAAGAGTTATTTTTATGTATTAGGTTATTATATTCAAAATGGTAATTGATTTTTATTAAAATCATATACACTTTTGCTTTCAAAAGTCAAACTAATGAAATCCAACAACCTTGAGTGTTCCACACTCATACACCAACCAAACAACTCAATCAATCACATCAATCAATCAAGTGTCACATCACTCAAAGTGACATGTGATTTGACGCTTGATGCGACTAACGATTTGACGCTTGCTTTGACTTGCGTGCCGCACTCGAATTCGAAATGCGAATGCGCTCGCAAATAATCCCGAGCTTGGGTTCGCTAATTCCAAATTAACGAATTTTTCTTTGCGACGTATTTAAATGATTATGCCTAGCGAAATCACTATTCACGTCGCTAACGAATTAATTCTAAATTAACTCGTTCGCCTGAATTAAAATCTAATTTCAATTCTGCGTCGAAATCCAATTTAGTTTAATATATCTAATATATTAATTTAACCAATTAATTCCAATTAATCGTTATCTCTCTTTAATTGATATTTTATCCCAGATAAAATATCTCCGCTATTAATCCCAGATTAATTTTCTCTCTCATCTTATTAATCCCAGATTAATTAAAAGTGTGAGTCATACGTCATCGGTGAATCTTCGGGAAGCGACCCATGAGATCCCCGGATATGTTGGCAGTAAATTCGGTCGTCGGACTATCCGAATGTTGGTCTCTATTAAGGTCACAAGATCAATAATAAGCATGAATAATGTGCGAATACAAATCGAAGAAGTTGCGGAATACTTACATCGAGCGGTTGAGTGACGCGGAGGCAACAAAAATCATTTTCATCCTCCTTGAACTGGTTCGACAGTGAGCTGCTACACCTCACTGTTTTGGCCTCCGTTTTGGTCCTTTGTCAAGCTCCAAGCTTCGTCGAATGGTTCCCGGCTCATGGGTGGACTTCCCTATCACCTTCGCATGTCTCTCGGAGTGCTAGCTCTTGTGATTTTTGCTGCAAAAATCACACACTCAGCTTCCCAAACTCACGGTATTTTGAAAGAACCAGTGAGCTTATTTTGCCTCCATGGGCGTGTGAGAGAGGAGAGAAAAGAGAGAGAAGAAGTTGTGTTTGGTTTGAGAAATTTGTGTATCTTATACACACATGTGAATTTCACATGCATTTCACTTGAATTTGGATTTCAAAAAGCAAACCATTAAAGCCATAAATGGCACCAACCACACACATCACTTCCATCAATCATGAATAATGACTTGCGTCAATCACTCAAAGTGAAAGACATTCATCACTTGATTGACGAATGATGTGACGCTAGATGCGACTAGCGATTTGACGCTTGATTTGACTTGCGTGCCGCACTCGAATTCGAAATGCGAATACGCTCGCAAATAATCTAGGGCTCGGGTTCGCTAATTCCAAATTAACGAATTTTTCGTTACGTCGTAATTAAATGATTACGCCTAGCGAAATCACTAATCACGTGGCTAACGAATTAATTCTAAATTAATTCGTTCGCCCGAATTAAAATCTAATTTTAATTATGCGTTGAAATCCAATTTCATTTAATATATCAAATATATTAATTTCTCGATTAATTCCAAATAATCGTTATCTCTCTTTAATGATATTTTATCCTAGATAAAATATCTCCGCAATTAATCCCAGATTAATTTTCTCTCTCTTCTAATTAATCCCAGATTAATTTAGAGTGTGAGTCATACGACATCGGTGAATCTTTGGGAAGCGACCCATGAGATCCCCGGATATGTTGGCAGTAAATTCGGTCGTCGGACTATCCGAACACGTAAGTACCTCGTACTATATTTATACCGAATTACAAGTTAAGGTTGGCCTCTAGAAAAGCGCCATGCCTCCCCAATTCTACGGAAACATCCTAACAGGAATAAATGATCTGTATCAGGCGTAGTATACGTAGTATTGCGTATTTCTGTCTAGTATCGGATGATCACGTGCTAGGCCTGTGGCTGGAATTGTGTCTGCCCCGTACGAAGCACATGTCGGATGTCTGGTGACTAGTCTCTATAATCGGATATACATGACCTAGTCATAATATCCCGATAGCTACAGCATTTAAGAGAACCAGTCTTGTATCCTATGTGACCATCATCTCCATATGACTGAAGTGATACTTCCATCTTGACATCACACCCAACACACTACGATTCTCAATATACCCAGCATAGGCGTACACAGAACCTGGTAAAGCCCTGGAAGACCTCAACCAAAGTATATTGATTGTCGCAAGTATAAGCGGTGCAAGTCTCAGGTTAAGACCAAATACACCTACCCTAATTTCCGACTTCCATAGACACATATTCATACTATCAATGGAATTCCGAGGGGGTCTATCCAGAGCGAAGCTGTTTCCCGTACCATCGGTAAAACACAACCTCCTATTACACTTGCATAAGTATCATATACCCAAATATATGAGAACTATGTCGTTAGGCCCTCACAACGCGCACAAGTGTAATACTAGTCTTTTACGTAATTATCGATATCCAATCTCAATAATACTCTGACTAGGGATACTTAATGATTTATCCTTCGTGGACTGATACTATCTCATATCATTCTCCGTCCAGGAACAAATCATAGGGACCTCCTATCATTTATATATCTAGGTGATCTAATCACAAATGATAAGAGTGTAATCTCATTTGTCACATAGTTAATTTGTACAACAACACCATGATCTGTACAAATAGTGACGCTATGTGTCATAATTGTCCAACAATCTCCCACTTGGCCTATATCCAGTCACTCGAGTGTCTTACACCCGAACTATGTACGGTTGGCTCAAATTGCTGAGAAATGCTTTCGTCAATGGATTTATATGATTATCATCTGATGCGATTTATACGATCATCACATCGCCACGATGTATGATCCGTACGTATCATATAAATAGTCAAAGTATGTATCTGGATCGTTGATGAGACCATTAATTCTTTAGCATGTGCTGACGCCTAGCTCAGCTGCTAACAGAACTATATCTAATCTAATTAGATTTGTTATCGACCTAAATGGCTTTCATTGCAGCCTCAGCTGCAGCAATAACCCGCATTTGTTGTTTATTGACCGGCGTAAACACACACGTATAACGCAAGCGCACGTATCGTTCAAGTAGTATAAAAATATCGATCCCACGAGGACTTAATTCCTACTGTTGTTATTAATTATTGAATCTATTTATTTACAAATATCTAATTAAAGGGAGAATGGAATTGATTGCTTGATTGATTTGGTTGATTGAAGATTTACTAAATAAATAAATAAAAAGATAAAAGAAAATACTAAGGAAAATAAAAGATACAAAGATATAAGGTTGTGATTTCTTTTGATATCATTTAAAAGATGAAGTGATTATTTTATGTTTGTGTAATAAATCAGTTTACTAACCTGAACACTAAATTATGTAAAAGCCTCTTCCGATGGTCAACTACAAATACCCAGTATAACCCAATTGAACCATATTCCTATGTCAACCACATTACCTGGATTCATTAAGTTTAAGTTCCAATTATGGCTACCCCCGCCCGACAGGTATATTCCTATCCTGTAAGGAAATCTATTAAAGGGTTATCTATCCTCAAGGAAGATCGTGGGCTATTAAGTCTAAGGCTGAAACCTAAAATCCCTATGTCTAGTTCATTTTAGATTTACCATATCAATCTTATTGGTGATCAGACAATAAGAAGCATTAAGCTTAAGACTTAATAAGTAAACTTATAAATTACCCAAACTATAAAATAATCCCTTATAAACTAGTGATATTAAAAGTCATCACAACCCCTAGATAACTAACACATAACTAGGACTAGTAAAGACATAAAAATAAAAGACATAAAAATAAAAATACTGAAAAGTAAAATAAAATAAATGTTAAGGTAAAAGGAATTATTTCTACTACTACTTATTTAGATATCTCTCATTAAAATAATATATAAACTTGTGATTTTACCAGCCATATAGGCGGAACCAAAATAACCAGCCATAAAGGCGGAACCAAAATAACCAGCCATAAAGGCGGAACCAAAATAACCAGCCATAAAGGCGGAATATATGTTTTATTACCCACCGACCAATCTGGCGGTATCCTGATTAAGTCCAATTTAAATAGTAAATATATTATTTTTAAGGGAGATTAATCTAAATAGTAATAGTAAAAGAAATTACCTTTCACCCGAACATAAGGAATTACCTCATCATGGTGAATAGTAAAAACTGTAAAAAGTAAATAGTAAATAGTAAATAGTAAAAACTGTAAAAAGAAAGTAAAAAGTAAAAATTAAATTACTATTATTACAGAAAGTAATTAAAAATTATTTACAAAACTAAAAAAAGTAAAAAACTAAAGACTTTTAGAGAGAGAAACTCTCTCTTTAGAAGGAATTGAAGAGAGAGGATGGGATGCTGATTCTGAAATCTCGAGCTCAATTTATAGGCGTCTATGGGTGCGGCGTCGCGACGCTGGAAGTATAGCGCGCATCGCGCGCGGGCTACAGTAAAAACGTGGCTCAATCATGGCTTGACACGTGGCGAGGCGGCTAAGAGATCCGATGACGTGGCACTGTTCATGACGTCATTGCTTACGTCAGTGATGATGTGGCACTGTTCATGACGTCATTGATGACGTCACGCTGACGTCACTGTCGGCAACTGTCGGCACCATTAGATGGGTGACACGTGGCATCCGGCGCACGTTAGCAAGTCCGTTGTGATGTTGACACGTGGCACGGCGCACGTTAGCAAAGTCAAACTTTTCAAATTGTTGACCCGTTGACCAAGGCGCATTTTAGCAACTTCGGCGCAGGCTGGGCGTCGCGACGCCAAGCTATGCGCGGCGCGACGCGCAGAAGATGAAATTATTCCTGTTGACGCATTTTTGTCCGGTTTTGTCCCAAATTGCTTCCAGTGCTGTCCAACTTTATTTATCTGCAAAATAACAACAAAACACATCAAAACGTTCATAAATCTCGAGAAACAATACAAAACATTAGGTTAAATGTATGGGAAATAGTGGTATAAATACCACTCATCACACCCCCAAACCTAACATTTTGCTAGTCTTCGAGCAAAACAGAAAATAAAATAATATGAAAATAAACTTTAACTAAGCCACTTTCGTAGGGATCACGGTTGCATTTAGCATATGCAACAAGCCTTTAAACCCCTAGGTGTCCCTAGTGGACGAGTGTAGTCTCGTGAGGGTTTACAGCAATGATACCCACAAACATTTTACAAAAGTAAAAAGTTAGTTAAAACTAATGCACACAAAAGCAAAAAGACAAGCGAAAAGAGAATAAAGAAGTTAGTGACTAATCAGGTGAAAATTCTACTCCAAGTTACTAGTTGTTTTGTTTCTTTCTAAATTACTGAATAAGTAAATTCTCCGATTATTTTTACCATTCTCCATATACACAGCTAACAAAATATTAATCAACTCATTTTTGCCCACAACAGTCATAAGTGCAGTTGAAAAGAGAGTAATATTTTTGTCCTAAAGTTTTATCAGATTTCACACATTTTTGTAGCAATGGAATAATTTTTCTGATTTTTCTGATTTTTTTCTTTGATTTTTTCTCTATTTTTTATTTATATACAATATCTTCCGTCTATGTAACGAGCTTTGGGTCGGTGGCTCCCAAACCAGTTGGCTTTAGGGCACCAGGTGTTAAGACACCCCTACGAACTTAATTACTCAGACTTCAGATATTTATATTTTTGCAGCATCTTTGATCCATGTAGCAAGCTTTGGGCCAGTGACTCCCAAACCAGTTGGTTTTAGGGCACTAGGTGTTAAAACACCCTTACAGACTTAATAACTCGGATCTCGGACGTTTTTTTTTTTTTTTTTTTTTTTTTTTTTTTTTACTCCATCACTATTTAGAGATGCTTCCTCCAATTAAACTATAGTACGGAATATTACAAACTTTTCAATTTTAGCTCATGACTGTATGTTTCCATGTAAGTTCATAATACCTGTCAACTGAACATATGAAGATTCATTTTAGTCAGATTTATGGAGAATTCACAAATTAAATAATTCAAAAGGAAATAAACAAAAATTAACTTTATTTCGAAAATGGGCTTGAGATACGTCTCAGGAGTGAAAACTCCTTACTCAGCTACCTCTCACCAATTCCACCTTTTTTAGTCAAAACAAAATATGAAAATGCAAAATATTTTTGTAATTTTTGAAAATTTTTCAATTTTTTTATATTTTTCGAAAAATTTTGTACTAAAAATAAAAACAACATACAAACTAAAAACAAGGTACTAATCAACTAAATCCCTCCCCCAAACCTAAATGAGACATTGTCCCCAATGTCTTAAACAGTAAAAGGAGAGTTAGAAGGTTGTACCTGGTTAGCTGAAATCTACAGGAAATTAAAGGTTAAGATCCAGATTAAGTCGACGCCTCTTACCACGATCGTCCTCAGACCAATTTATCTTTGATAGGATATGGTCAACTTGTGGTTCATAGGCTATTAGTTGGTCTATCAGATCCGGAGCAAGTCTGGCAGTGAAGAGGAGGTCTTTCATAGGTTTTGACACGAACCCATTTCTCCGAGCATCATCAAGAAGAAACACACAAAGAAAATCATAAAATCCATCAACGTTGAGCAAACCAATTGGTTTCTGATGTATGTTCAGGTTCGCCCAAGATAGAACTATAAAAATTTCCTCCAATGTACCCAAGCCACCTGGCAAAGCAATAAAAGCATCAGCGCGGTTAATCATTTCTACCAAACGTTCAGACATACCTGATACGATCAGTTCCTCTCCGTTTGATGATCCAATAAGATTTGCCTCTGCCAAGGGTTTTGGGATGATTCCCAAAACGTGACTGCCTCCCTCCTGTACGGCCTTTGAAACGATCCCCATAAGTCCGAGATTTCCTCCGCCATATATTAAGTGCATATTCCTTGCAGCTAAAACTCGACCCAATTCCGTGCTGCTTCTATGTATTGTGGTTTAGTACCAACAGTACTACCGCAAAACACACAGATGTTTTCAACTCGTCTTCTTGAAGTGGCTTCCATTTTTTTTTTATGTATTTCTTTATCAAATTAGGATGCCTTCAAAAGTGCAATGACGGGTTGAATTTATAGTACCTGAAAAAGGGTGAGTAATAATAGCAGAAGTATCTTCCAGAGGACGTTTGTTAGCTAAACAACAAAAGAGATCGTGAAAGGTCAAAAAGTCTGGATCCTGTCTATAAAGATAATTACAACAGAAAAGCGAATCAAAGCAATAATTAAGGTAACGGAATTGTGTATGCAATACGCCACTCGCTTAATATAAATTCATTAGAATGAGTCTCAAGATTTCATTCTTTATTCAGCCATCGCTAATGAATTATTTCTTATATTTGCTTGCAACAAAACTTCCTTCTGTCTTAAAATGCTTCGTTTATGCCTTTCCCTACAAAAATAACACACAAAATTAAAAAGTTCACACAAAACATGAAAAAAATAAATTACAGCAAATTGCATGGGTTGCCTCCCTGCTAGCGCTAAATTTTTCGTCTTCAGCCAGACGTGACTGAAATCTATCTGTCAAGGAGGTTTCAATGTCGTTTTGGATGTCCGATTAAAGACAATCCCGTGAGCGTTGCTTTTGAATGGTCTCTTCCAACGGTAAAGTGGCAAAAAGAATTTTGTCTCATTCAGTGCTCGTGCCACCTTTTTAATCTTTGTTGCTCCAATGGTTCCTGAAAAGAAAGAAAGAAAATCAGGAGGTCTCGTATGATGTTTGACTTGAAATGGAAATTCCATTCTGTCAAGCTTCTGGGTGATATCTTTGATTTGTACTCCCCAACACAGCGATGTTTTTCCTGAATGCTCTGGATCTTATTTTGATCTGACTGTTGCTTTTCCATTTGCTCTTCTTTTTGCTCCACCTTTTCTTCGCAGATGTATTTGAAAATTTCCATATTCAGCTCTTCATCCGTCATCTGTGAAATACATGCATCAAATTGTCAACCTGAGGATGAAAAGAAATGTCAGATTTTAGGTCTTCATCCTCTGATCTGGATGAAATAATTGGCTCAGGTAGATCTTCTTCAAACATTTGTGCAATGGAATCTCCAAGATCTTCATTTTGAGGCTTGAAAGTTTGATCCTCCGTTGTTGGTGCAGTTGGTATAAATGGATCAACTTCCTCCTCGTCAGAGTCAAAATAATAAAAATCAAATCGAGACTTTGCCGGTTCGGGTTCCTGAACTGATACCTCTGGTTGTTGATACTGCTCAGCCTCCTCCTCTGTTGAAATGTCATTGTGAAATGATTGGTAATTGAAGGCTTCATCAGTGTCATCTGGAACTGATTCTTGAGGTATGTAGTTCTGGTTTTCTGTTAATTGTCTGATCTGATCTGTCATTCTCTGTATAGAAGCTGTTTGACTCTGAATTTGTGCTTCAAATTGAGCTGTCTGTTCCTTGAACATGTGAATCAATTGATCTTCCTCAAATGGTTCTGGTTGTTGATGAAGATCAAAGGTAGATGGCGGATAAGATGGAAAATATGGTTCTGTGAAATGTGATGGCTTTTCATAGCATGATTGCCTCCAGAAATTCTCCCACTCTGATCGATATATACATTGATCGCTCGGGTGGTTACTGTCACAAATTACACATCTCCCCATTTCGTTCTGATGAACAAATGTAGCATTGCTTGGTTCTGGCATCCAGTGATAATCATTGGGTTGTTCAACAGGCCATAGAAAACCAGACTGTTGCTCCCAGATTTGGGGTGTATCTTCTTGTAAAGCACGTAGTCTCTCAATCTCTCAGTAGTGTTCCATTTTTAAGTCACCTGAAATCAGAAAGAAAGTAATAAAAATTACAGATAAAAATAAAGAAAATTAGATACAAGTAAATTAGATAGCTTCAAAATTAACAACTCAAGAAATATAAGTCCCCGGCAACGGCGCCAAAAACTTGACCGGCGTAAACACACACGTATAACGCAAGCGCACGTATCGTTCAAGTAGTATAAAAATATCGATCCCACGAGGACTTAATTCCTACTGTTGTTATTAATTATTGAATCTATTTATTTACAAATATCTAATTAAAGGGAGAATGGAATTGATTGCTTGATTGATTTGGTTGATTGAAGATTTACTAAATAAATAAATAAAAAGATAAAAGAAAATACTAAGGAAAATAAAAGATACAAAGATATAGGTTGTGATTTCTTTTGATATCATTTAAAAGATGAAGTGATTATTTTATGTTTGTGTAATAAATCAGTTTACTAACCTGAAACACTAAATTATGTAAAAGCCTCTTCCGATGGTCAACTACAAATACCCAGTATAACCCAATTGAACCATATTCCTATGTCAACCACATTACCTGGATTCATTAAGTTTAAGTTCCAATTATGGCTACCCCCGCCCGACAGGTATATTCCTATCCTGTAAGGAAATCTATTAAAGGGGTATCTATCCTCAAGGAAGATCGTGGGCTATTAAGTCTAAGGCTGAAACCTAAAATCCCTATGTCTAGTTCATTTTAGATTTACCATATCAATCTTATTGGTGATCAGACAATAAGAAGCATTAAGCTTAAGACTTAATAAGTAAACTTATAAATTACCCAAACTATAAAATAATCCCTTATAAACTAGTGATATTAAAAGTCATCACAACCCCTAGATAACTAACAAATAACTAGGACTAGTAAAGACATAAAAATAAAAGACATAAAATAAAAATACTGAAAAGTAAAATAAAATAAAATGTTAAGGTAAAAGGAATTATTTCTACTACTACTTATTTAGATATCTCCCATTAAAATAATATATAAACTTGTGATTTTACCAGCCATATAGGCGGAACCAAAATAACCAGCCATAAAGGCGGAACCAAAATAACCAGCCATAAAGGCGGAACCAAAATAACCAGCCATAAAGGCGGAATATATGTTTTATTACCCACCGACCAATCTGGCGGTATCCTGATTAAGTCCAATTTAAATAGTAAATATATTATTTTTAAGGGAGATTAATCTAAATAGTAATAGTAAAAGAAATTACCTTGACCCGAACATAAGGAAATTACCTCATCATGGTGAATAGTAAAAACTGTAAAAAGTAATAGTAATAGTAAAAACTGTAAAAGAAAATAAAAAGTAAAAATTAAATTACTATTATTACAAAAAGTAATTAAAAATTATTTACAAAACTAAAAAAAGTAAAAACTAAAGACTTTTAGAGAGAGAAACTCTCTCTTTTAAAGGAATTGAAGAGAGAGGATGGGATGCTGAATTCTGAAATCTCGAGCTCAATTTATAGGCGTCTATAGGGTGCTGGCGTCGCGACGCTGGAAGTATAGCGCGCGTCGCGACGCGGGCTACAGTAAAAACGTGGCTCAATCATGGCTTGACACGTGGCGAGGCGGCTAAGAGATCCGATGACGTGGCACTGTTCATGACGTCATTGCTTACGTCAGACTGATGATGTGGCACTGTTCATGACGTCATTGATGACGTCACGCTGACGTCACTGTCGGCAAATGTCGGCACCATTGGATGGGTGACACGTGGCATCCGGCGCACGTTAGCAAGTCCGTTGTGATGTTGACACGTGGCACGGCGCACGTTAGCAAAGTCAAACTTTTCAAATTGTTGACCCGTTGACCAAGGCGCATTTTAGCAACTTCGGCGCAGGCTGGGCGTCGCGACGCCAAAGCTATGCGCGGCGCGACGCGCAGAAGATGAAATTATTCCTGTTGACGCATTTTTGTCCGGTTTTGTCCCAAATTGCTTCCAGTGCTGTCCAAACTTTATTTATCTGCAAAATAACAACAAAACACATCAAAACGTTCATAAATCTCGAGAAACAATACAAAACATTAGGTTAAATGTATGGGAAATAGTGGTATAAATACCACTCATCATTTATACGGTAACAGTATCCTTTTTGGAAGATTTCCAGCTCACTGTACCGTTATTCAAACTGTATAGTACCGTTTGCGACTTTTAGTCATTTTATCGGTTTAGGAAACTTGCTACAGTGATCCCGGTCACTTCAATTTCTCCATCTTCATAGTTTAAGACAACATGCTTAGATCTCTAAGATACTAAGTATGTTCTTAACTTCAATCCAGTGACTATCACTCGGATTGGCCTGTTTGTGAATCCATATGCTCAAAGCGTATGAGACACCAGGTAACGTACATTTTTCAATGTACGAATCCACGGAGAGTTTTCGAAAGCCAAGCTTTCACCGATAGTTATTTTTATGGGAATTTCATTTCCAAGAAATGACATATTATCATTATTCATAGGACATTTTATTGTCAGTGCGCTCCCACTAACCTCTATATATACACAAGAATCATTTCGTTTTGAATTAAATCATAAACCATTATGATTACATCAAAATGATAATTCTAAGAACCTATGCTTGCTTCAATCCAAACATGGATCGAATAACCTGTAAACCTCGTTTGCTAGTTTTATACGACAAAATCGACAGGATGTTTTAAACATCCTCAAAAGGTTTCCTTTTCAGGAAATCGATTTTCCCGTAAAGCTGACATATTTCACACATGAAACATGCAGCTTCAGCAAGCATTATCCAAATGGATTTACTGTGGCAACAGGTAAAAGGTTGAATCGTAATCAACACAATGTTGATAATGATACATTTCCGCTAAAAGCCTAGGTTTATACGTTGGTATGTTGCCATCCATGTATGTCTTCCTTGAAGATTTATACAGTACCAATAGGTATAATGCCTTGCGTTACATCAACTAGTATCCAAACTTATTGATATATATGGAATCCATTTCGGACTCATGACACTTTGTCATAAGAGGGAGTCGATACCTTGTATCACTTCCTCATACGTAGTCAGTTGGTATACCTCAATAAGGTTGACATCTTTATGAGGTGAGATCAGAAACCCATACCCTAGGTTGTTATCTGACTCTCTCCGACCTATGCGGTTCTTGTGTATTCGAAGATTAATGGTCATAGTTGCATCCTTGATGAACTATATGTGTTCCATTAGGATTCGGTGCCTGGACAGTATTACTCCGATTTTCATCGAGTTTTACTATCCTCCCACTTACCACTGCATAAAGGTATTCCTCTCAGGAAAACCGCATGGTGAGCAACAATCTAATTATTCTCTAGTGAGTTTTATAAGTACAATACTTTGGTATCGCTAGGATTACCTACAATTGGAACTTATCCAATTTGGGTTTTAGTTTGGTATCATCCAAACGATGCCTAGCACACCCAAATTATCAGGAATGTGAAACCCGGTTTCTTTCCCGTTCATATCTAATATGAAATCTGTCAAACAGATTATTATGGAACCTTATTCAAAATAAGTTATTGCACTGTTTAAAGCTTATCTGTTGAAGGAAATGGTAGCTCAGAGTGACTCATGATTAACCTTATCATGTTCAACAAAATTCTGTTACTAATTTCGGACACACCGTCAAACTGACGTGTTCCGGGATGAGTCCTCATTGAAAGCATACTATACTCTTTCAAGTATATTAGAAACTTATTGCTTAAGTATTTTCATTACGGTCTTACCGTGACGATTTAATACTTTAGCTGATCTATTTGTCTATTTCGTGTCGAAACTATAAAAGTTTCGGAATTGTGTTCTTCAAAGGAAACACATAACCATAACGCGATGCCACATCCGTATAGGTCACGAAATATTCATATCCACCTCTAGCCTAGCTAGACATGGGCCCACTTGCTTCACTATGAACTAGGGGTAACAGATCGATGACATTTACACTTTTACCAAGTAAATATTGTTTTAGGCACTTTGCCCAATAAACTATATTCGTAGACTTTATTTGATTAGAATCAAATTAGTCCGAGTACCCACTCTTCAAAAGTGTGGATATATGATTCTTATTTTAGTTGTGTCACAGACAACAATGCCACAATTAAGTTTCAACTGAACAAATCAGTTTGAGCTATTGTTTGTCATGTTATATGTTTGAGATATTATTTTTATTCAAAATATAAATTATGTGATTCACATCTAATGTGTTTATCTCAATATCATCTTTATATAATAAAACACTTTAGTGTTCTAGAATATAAAGGTTCACCCACAACGGGTTAAACACTGATATAGAGATAATGTTTCTAGTCAAACTAGTTACATTATAACAGTTTCCAAACTTAGGTACATACCCGAAGGGTAGTTCCTAAACTTAGGTATCTACGGTTGAAACAGCGACTTTCGTCCCGTTTACAATTCGCAGATAAATCTCAATTGAAGTTAGTATTCTGTTTAAAACAGATTCTGAACATCAATTCATATATTTTATGTACCACACTAAGTATCTAAATTCCAATTTTAATACTAGTAGTGAACATATTCTTGACAAACATATTTGAAGTCAGAGCCTTGCTCGTCTTCAATTCCTTCATGTCTGCTTTGTCTAAATTGCAGTCACGCTTCCGCGATCCCATTTGCCACATTTAAGCAGACATTTTGGATATGTCATTTATCTTCCCAGAAGATTATAATGATTTTGCCTTTGCCCTTTTCAACACTCCAGAAGCCTTTGGCCAAGCCTTGGCCTTCTAGAATATCGAAGTAAGGTGCGCTTTGCGCTACTTGCCTAATTGCAAAATTTGACTTTATCTCCTTGAGAATAGTCATTAACTCTCCAAGAATTATTATTGCAATTTTAGTACTTCTAAAATCTAAGTATAGATTTATGAAGATCCTTCAATTTCAGTATCATACTTTAAGGATCTAATCCTTAGTTCTGATTCAGAAATTAAGGAGTCTATTGCGACAAGCTTAATGGATTAAGCACTAAAGTTATCATTACATAAATCTTCCAAAGATTATGCTCTACTATTTGCTTAACTCCGGGCTTAGGCTTAATATGTTATTTTATCAAATAAAGTAACTTATTATTTTCCAGTACCATCCTAAAATTTATTCCCAATTTTAAAATTAAAGTCGTTTAATACATTTTCCCTAGGATTATGTTTTAAACACTAATCTTTCAATTTAATCTTGATTTTAATAGTCCAACTATTTAATCAACGATTAAGGTACAATTTATTATAATGATTACAATAGTCCAACTATTTAATCAACTATAATTTAATAGATTAAAATAATTATATTGATTACTGTAATCCAATTATAAAATCAACTATAAATGAATAGTTCGAATATATAGTCCAACTATTTATTAAAACAACAATTTAATATTAGTCCAACTAAAATTTAATTTATATGACGAATGATATTTGTTTGAGCGCGTATGACAAGTTATTGAACAAATATTGCAAATTCAATTCTTGCCTCCCACTATTTTTCGGCGAGCCTCTAACCCTCTGTCGAGTACTCGGGAAACCGCGTTTCCTAGTGGGCTAGGATCCCGTTAAATATCACACAATCTTGACTTTGGCCAACAAATTGTATGATAATTAACTAGGTAGATCTCTAAGATCAATTGGATCCAATCCAATTCCTAGATCCAGTAGGGGGACATCCAAGTCCGAAACATATATCTTATATATGCCAATACATCCAATGTATTACCTAATCTTTTTCCTCTGAATCAACTAAGCCTTGGCTTTGGCACAACAAACTTAGTGATCCCAGTTAAGCGCGACCCATTGACCATGGAAAGCTTCGTAATTAATGTCGATGGATAAGAAGTGGTCTTGACATTGGCCAACAAACCATAACTTGGACAAGACACTGACATGGAACAAAGCATTCGTGATTCAAACACATCCTCGACAGACAAAGGCCTTGACTTTGGCCAACAAACCAATGTCGTCTTAGATCTTGAGTAAGAATCACTCAATGGAAGGAAATACGCTTAATATTTAGCGAGGGTTTTTCGCGTGCAAATTGGCAACCAATTTATTATCTTTGTTAAGGTCTCATCATCATCATACAACTTTAAACATGCATTCTAAACACATAATAAAGCGCATATGATAAAATAATAATGATATGCGGATGGATACTTTACACATTGATCCTAGATCAAATCTCTCACTTTCTCTCTCCCGCTAGCACAAGTATTTACTTCTACCCGTTACACTACACTTCTAAAGAAACCTCATTTACATTAAGGGGAATATGTGAGAAGAGAATACAAAGAATAAGGAGGTAAAAGGCTGGACACGCAGGTCCAATTAATAAATCAAATTTATTATAACAATTTCTAAAATTGTCTCACCCATCTAATATCCATTTGATATACATTATTCATGCATCGCAACCATGTATTCACACAAGCATGTTATCAATAAATCTAATCAAATTAATTAATCTGATAACTAGTGATCATCCAATGTTCAAACAACGATTTGATTTTGTTCGAGTCAAACTCGTCTTTGCGAATAAGTACTCAAAGTACGAATTCTCGAATTAAATTAAACTACATAATTATATCCAATTCAATATGCATTTAATTCTAATTCGCTTATTTAATTCCAAATTAAACATCACTTTATTAATGAACTTTTACGACTTAAATTCCAAATTTAATCGCAACGGGTCTCAAAGCCCGATTAACGTCCAACGTTAATTTAATTAAAGTCCAATGGGATTTTAATTAATTTCTTGAGGCGTGGACTTTTGGTCAACTCGGGTCAAACCGAATAACCAAAATCCAATCCGGGAGTTACCCCATAAGCCCATAAATTAATTTTGGCCCATTAGGCCCAATTAAACTTTAAAGGTTCATTAAGTCGCATTTGGGCTATATGGTGGCGGTTTTGGGCCTAATTGGATCCAACTAATTTTGCCTAAACCCAACTTCGTACAACAAAGCCCAACAAGGTCATTTACAACATTAAAGCCCAAATCCAATTTTAAGGCCCAATGAATTAAATACAAAAAATCCAATTTCACATTTAATTAACCTAAAGTGTATAACATGATTACTTACCCAAATTAATATTTCTAAAACATCAATATACACAATTAATCATGCTCATTTTCATCATCACATGTCCAACACTTTGATTAAAATCAAACCCAAACATGTTTCACAAAGTCTCGGCCAAGGAGGGGATTTTATATCCGATTTGGTTTCAATCCAATTAATCCCACTATCGACATTAAATCAACATCATAATTGATTCTAACTCATCCAATGAATTAAAAAATCAAAATCACCATGACAATTAGGGTTCATTGACATTCGGTCAACTCTTCCAATTTGGGGAAAAATGATCCAATCCATTTTCTTGAAATTGATCCAATCAAACTTCAATTCAAACACATTTAAGCATATTCATTCATCCACTTTCACAAATTCATGCTTAAAATCAATTTACCCAAATTTTAACCCTAAAATTTTTCATGCTCAAACCTTGCTCTAGATGTCATTGTTGGTCTCTATTAAGGTCCCAAGATCAATAATAAGCATGAATAATGTGCGAATACAAATCGAAGAAGTTGCGGAATACTTACATCGAGCGGTTGAGCGACGCGGAGGCAACAAAAATCATTTTCATCCTCCTTGAACTGGTTCGACAGTGAGCTGCTACACCTCACTGTTTTTGCCTCCGTTTTGGTCCTTTGTCAAGCTCCAAGCTTCGTCGAATGGTTCCCGGCTCATGGGTGGACTTCCCTATCACCTTCTCATGTCTCTCGGAGTGCTAGCTCTTGTGATTTTTGCCACAAAAATCACACACTCAGCTTCCCAAACTCACGATATTTTGACAGAACCAGTGAGCTTATTTTGCCTCCATGGGCGTGTGAGAGAGGAGAGAAAAGAGAGAGAAGAAGTTGTGTTTGGTTTGAGAAATTTGTGTATCTTATACACACATGTGAATTTCACATGCATTTCACTTGAATTTGGCTTTCAAAAAGCAAACCATTAAAGCCATAAATGGCACCAACCACACACATCACTTCCATCAATCATGAATAGTGACTTGCGTCAATCACTCAAAGTGAAAGACATCCATCACTTGATTGACGAATGATGTGACGCTAGATGCGACTAGTGATTTGACGCTTGATTTGACTTGCGTGCCGCACTCAAATTCGAAATGCGAATGCGCTCGCAAATAATCTCGGGCTCGGGTTCGCTAATTCCAAATTAACGAATTTTTCGTTGCGTCATAATTAAATGATTTATCCTTCGTGGACTGATATTGTCTCATATCATTCTCCGTCCAGGAACAAATCATAGGGACCTTCTATCATTTATATATCTAGGTGATCTAATCACAAATGATAAGAGTGCAATCTTCTTTGTCACATAGTTAATTTGTACACAACACCATGATCTGTACAATAGTGACGATATGGGTCATAATTATCCAACACTGAACACGTAACTACCAAGTACTTAAAATTATACCGATTTACAAGACAAGGTTGGCTTCTAGCAAAGCGCCATGCCTACCCAATTCTCTAGAAATATCCTTACAGGAATAAAAGATCTATATCAGGCGTAGTATACGTAGTATTGCGTATGTCGATCCAGTATCGGATGATCACGTGCTAGGCCTGGGGCTAGAATTGTGTCTGCCCCGTACGAAGCACATGTCGGATGTCTGGTAACTAGTCTCTATAATCGGATAACTATGACCTAGTCATATTATCCCGATGACTGCAGTACTTAAGAGAACCAGTACCGTATCATACGCGACCATCATCTCCATATGACTGGAGTGACACTTCCGTCTTGACATCACACCCAACACACTACGATTCTCAATATACCCAGCATAGGCGTACACAGAACCTGTTAAAGCCCTGGACAACCGCAACCAAAGTATATTGATTGTCGCAAGTATTAGCGGTGCAAGTCTCAGGTTAAGACCAAATACACCTACCCTGATTTCGGACTTCCATAGACACATAGTCATACTACCAATGGAATTCTGAGGGGGTCTATCCAGAGCGAAGCTGTTTCCCGTACCATCGGTAAAACACAACCTCCTATTACACTTGTATGAGTATTCTATACCCAAATATATGAGAACTATGTCGTTTGTGCCCTCACAACGCGCACAAGTGTAATACTAGTCTTTTACGTATTTATCGATGTCCAATCTCGATAATACTCTGACTATGGATATTTAATGATTTATCCTTCGTGGATTGATACTGTCTCATATCATTCTCAATCCATGAACAAATCATAAGGACCTCTCATAATTTATACATCTAGGTGATCTAATCACAAATGATAAGAGTGCAATCTCCTTTGTCACATAGTTAATTTGTACAACAACACCATGATCTGTACAAATAGTGACGCTATGGGTCATAATATCCAACAATCGAATATTTATCTTGAGACATACGTCTGCC
>SKCR01045823.1:0-69032 GCA_019454045.1 Zanthoxylum bungeanum
AGGTCGCTTCCTGAAGATTCACCAATGACGTATGATTCAAACTCGATTAATCTTGGATTAATTACGGAGAGACTTTATCTTGGGTAAAGTACTAAATAAAGAGAGAGAACGATTAGTTTAGAATTAATCGTAAAATTATTATATTCGATATAATAATCGAAATTCGATTTCGACGCGAATTAAAATTAGATTTTAATTCGGGCAAACGAGTTAATTTAGAATTAATTCGTTAGCGAGGTAAATAATAATTTCACTAGGCGCAATTTTTTATTTAAATTCGATTTAATTAACGTCGCGACGTAAGTTCGGTATTTCGGAAATATCGGACTCTAACGCGTGAGTGCACGTGGGCCCACTTTCATTTGGAAACGTGTGGGGCCCACATGACACATGTCATTATTTGAATTATTTAATTGTTGATGTATTGCATGGAGATAGTGTACAATGCACTCAAGGGTTTTGCATGGAATTTGAGTGTTGGACACTCTAAGCCATTGCATGGTTTGTGTCATAAGTTTATTATTATTTAATAAATATTATGGCATAAATATAAATTGATTTTTGTAACAAAAAATCAAGGCAACTCTCATCTCTCTCACATTGCCGAAACACATGCAGTTTTGGGCTCTCCATTTCTTCAATTTTTGTGGCAAGATTTGAAGAAGTTGTGCATTCAAAATCACAACAAAGGCTAGCACCTTCAAGGATCATACATAGGTGATATGGGAAACTAATCCTTGAGCTTGGAAGGATCAAACTCGACTTGGAGTCCCCTTTTTCTTCTTGGCCGAGAGCTTCACTGCACAAGGGAGGAGTTTTCGCATCATCTAAGCATCCATTTTCAAGTATTGTGAGTATGATTCCGCCATACTTCAATTTATTCATTCATGTATTTATATTTTGCTTGTTCTTGTTGATCTTGGGGCATGGATTAGATTTTCCTACAGTTACACTACACTTCTAAAGAAACCTCATATATATAGAGGGGAATAGATGAGAAGAGAATACAAATAGAAAAGAGGTGACAAGGCTGGACACGCAGGTCCAATTTAATAAATCGAATTTATTACAACAATTTCCAAAATTGCCCCCACCCGACTAATATCCATCCGATATACACTATTCATTCATCACAACCAAGTATTCACACAAGCATGTTATCAATCAATCTAATCAAATTAACTAATCTGATAATTAGTGATCATCCAATGTTCAAACAATGATTTGATTTTGATCGAGTCAAACTCGTATTGCGAATAAGTACTCAAAGTACGAATTCTCGAATTAAATTAAACTACGTCATTAAATCCAATTTAATATGCATTCAATTCTAATTCGTTATTTAATTCCAAATTAAATATTACACTTTAATAATAAACCTTTTACGACTTAAATTCCAAATTTAATCGCAACGCGTCTCAAAGACCGATTAACGTCCAACGTCAATTCAATTAAAGTCCAATGGGCTTTTAATTGATTTCTTAAGGCGTGGACTTTTGGTCAACTCGGGTCAAACCGAATAACCAAAATCCAATCCGGGATTTACCCCATAAGCCCATAAATCAATCTTGGCCCATTAGGCCCAATTCAACTTTAAAGGTTCATTAAATTGCATTTGGGCTTTATGGAAGTGGTTTTGGGCCCAATTGGATCCAATCCAATTTACCTAAACCTAACTTTGTACAACAAAGCCCAACAAGCCCAATGACAACTTTAAAAGCCAAAATCCAATTTCAAGGCCCAATTAATTAAATACAAAAATCCAATTTTACATTCAATTAACCTAAAGTGTATTACATGATTAATTACCCAAATTAACATTTCTAAAACATTAATCTTACAATTAATCATGCACAATTTCATTATCACATGCCCACACATTTAATGAAAAATCAACCCATTTTCATGCTTCAAAGTCTTGGCAATTTGGGGATTTTATGTCCGATTCAAATTCAATCCAATCAATTACACAATCGAATTAAATCAAATACCCAAATGATTTCCAATTCATCTAATGAACAAAAAATCAAAAATCCAAGACAATTGGGCTTATCAAATTCGGCCCACATAAGAAAATTGGGAAAAAATGATCTCTAATCACATTTTCATGAAATTGATCCAATCAATCTTCAATTCAACTATATTTAAGCATACTTAATCATCCAATTTCATAAAATCATGCTCAAATGAAAAATACCCAATTTATCATTTTAGGCCAACTCTTAATATTGGGGAAAAATGTTTCTAACATTAATTCATGAAATTGATCAATCAATATTCAATTAAACATGTATTAAGCATACTTAAACATCCATTTATTCAAATCATGCTCAAATACAACATACCCAAATTTTAAGCCATAAACTTTCATGCTTGAACCTAGGCTCTTGATGCATTGTTGGTTTTATTCTAGGTCCCAAGATCATCAAACAAGCATGAAGATGTGTGAAATACATATCAAAGAAGTTGCGGAATACTTACATTGATCGGTTGAGACGAAACGACGAACAAAATTCCAAGTTTTTGTCCTTCAAAGTGGCGCCAATGGTGTGCAGTCCACTGCTCACTGTTTCAGATTTTGAGCTGAGATTTGAAGCTCCAAGCTTCGTCAACGATTCCCGGCTCGTGGGTGGGTTTCCCTAACACCTTCGTATGTCTTCTAGGAGTGTGCTAGCACTTGGATCTTGCCACAAAACCTCAAAATGGATCATCATTCACGCCCAAAGCAGTGCAGTCCACTGCCTTGGGCGTGAGCTTTGGAGGGAGAAGAGATGGATGAGAGATTAGGTTAAGGGAAAATGTGTCCAACACATTACTTATATATTTTCCTTAATTACTAAAATGTTTTACCATTATTTTCTTTTCAAAAAGAAAAAAAAACAAATGTAATAATATTTAAAATCATTTTACCCTTGGTAAAAAGTAAAAGGGAAAAGGCTTTCACTTTTCCAAAAAGTCAAAAGTCTTTTCCCCCCAATATTTCCCTCCAAAATTTTAAGGTCAAAGTCAAAGAGTCAAAGTTACTTTTCCAAAAAGCGATTTGACTTTTATGACTTGCGATGTGATTTGCGATGCGACTTGCGGCACGTGATTCAAAATCGACGTAACGTCGCAAACACATTCCGAGCTCGGTTTCGATAATTCTAAATTAACGATTATCTCGATGCCTCGTTAATAAATCCAATTTACTAATCACGTCGCTCGAGAATTAATTCCAAATTAATTCAAGTGCCCGAATTAAAATCTAATTTTAATTCCTAATCGAAATCCAATTTCGTTTAATATATCGAATATATTATTTATCGATTAATTCCAAATTAATCGTTCTCTCTCTTTAAATTGATATTTTATCCCAGATAAAATATCTCCGTAATTAATCCCAGATTAATTTTCTCTCTCTTCAATTAATCCCAGATTAATGTATAATGCGAGTCATACGTCATCGGTGTATCATTGGGAAGCGACCCATGAGATCTCCGGATATGTTGGCAGTAAACTCGGTCGTCGGACTATCCGAACACGTAAGTACCAAGTATTACGTTTTACCGATTTACAAGACAAGGTTGGCCTCTAGCAAAGCGCCATGCCTACCCAATTCTCCGAAAATATCCTTACAGGAATATGTGATCTATATCAGGCGTAGTATATACGTAGTATTGCGTATTTCGATCCAGTATCGGATGATCACGTGCTAGGCCTAGGCTGGTGGATATGTGTCTGCCCCGTACGAAGCACATGTCGGATGTCTGGTAACTAGTCTCTATAATCGGATATACATGACCAAGTCATAATATCCCGATAGCCGCGCAGCATATAAGAGCACTAATACCGTATCCTACGTGACCATCTTCTCCATATGACTGGAGTGACACTTCCGTCTTGACATCACACCCAATACACTACGATTCTCAATATACCCAGCATCGGCGTACACAGAACCTGTTAAAGCCCTGGACGACCTCAACTAAAGTACATTGATTGTCGCAAGTATTAGCGGTGCAAGTCTCAGGTTAAGACCAAATACACCTACCCTGATTGCAGACTCCCATAGACACAAGGTCATGCTACCAATGGGATTCTCTGCGGTGGTCTAATCCAGAGCGAAGCTGTTTCCCGTACCATCAGTGAAACACAACCTCCTATTACACTTGCCTGAGTATCCTATACCCAGATATACGAGAACTATGCCGTTATGTCTCACATAACACGCACAAGTGTAATACTAGTCTTTTACGCATCTATCGATGTCCAATCTCGACAATGCTCTGACTAGGGATGTTTAATGATTTATCCTTCGTTGATTGATACTGTCTCATATCATTCTCAATCTAGGAACAAATCATAAGGACCTCCCATCATTTATATATCTAAGGTGATCTAATCACAAATGATAGGAGTGCAATCTCATTTGTTACATAGTTAATTTGTACAACAACACTATGATCTGTACAAATAGTGACGCTATGGGTCATAACTGTCCAACAATCTCCCACTTGGCCTTTAGCCAGTCACTCGAGTGCCTAACACCCGAACTATGTACGGTTGGCTCAAATTGCTGAGAAAAGCTTTCGTCAGCGGATTTGCATAATTATCGTCTGATGCGATTTATACGATCATCACATCGCTACGATGTATGATCCGAACGAATCAGATGAATAGTCGAAGTATGTATCTGGATCGTTGATGAGACCATTAATTCTTTAGCCTGTGCTGACGCCCAGCTCAGCCGCTAACAGAACTATATCTAATCCAATTAGATTTATTTATTGACCCAGATGGCTTCTATTGCTGCCTCAGCTGCAGCAATAATCCGCATGTGTTATTTATTCGGTAACAGTATCTTGCTTGGAAGATTTCCAGCTCACTGTACCGTTATTCAAACTGTATAGTACCGTTTACGACTTTTAGTCGTTTTATCCTTTTGGAAACTTGCAGTAGTGATCCCAGTCACTTCAAGTTCTCCTTCTCCACAGATTAAGACATCATCCTTAGATCTCTAAGATTCTAACGGATGTTCTTAACATCAATCAAGTGACTATCACTTGGATTGGCCTGATTGTGAATCCATATGCTCAAAGCGTATGAGACACCAGGTCGCGTACATTTTAATGTACAATTTCCCAGAGAGTATTAACAACTCAAATCTATCCTAGTAGATCTTTATTCCTAGAATAAAGGTTGTTTCTCCCGAGAATTCTACGGAGAATTTTCTCTTGAAAGCCAAGCTTTCACCGATTATTTTATGGGAATATCATTTCCAAGAAATGAATATATATTACATTATATTATTATTTAAGGACAGCCACTGTCTGTGCGCTCCCACTAACCCTCTCATATACACAAGAATCATTTGTTTTGAATCAAATCATTGACTATCATGATTACATCAAAACAATAGTTCCAAGAACTTTATGCTTGCTTCAACCCAAACATGGATCGAACAACACGCAAACCTAGTTTGCTGGTTTTAGTACGACAAAATCGTCAGGATGTTATAAACATCCTCCAAAAGGTTTCCTTTTAAGGAAAGTGATTTTGACCTTTAACTGACACATTTCATAAATGAAACGTGCAGCTACAGCAAGCATTATCCAAATGGATTTACCGTGGCAACAGGTAAAAGGTTGAACCGTAATCAACACAATGTTGATAACGATACCTTTCCGCTACAAGCCTAGCTTTGTACGTTGGTATGTTGCCTTCCATGTATGTCTTCCTTGAAGACTTATACAGTACCTATAGGCACAATGCCTTATGGTACATCAACTAGTATTTTAACATAGTTGTTTTACATGGAATCCATTTCGGACTCATGGCACTTTGCCATGAAAGGGAGTCGATACCTTGTATCACTTCCTCATACGTAGTTGGGTCTTCCTCAATAAGATTGACATCTTTATGAGGTGAGATCAGAAACCCATACCCTAGGTTGTTTTCTGACTCTCTCCGATCTACGCGGTTCTTGTGTATACGAAGATTAATGGTATATGTTCATCCTTGATGAACAGTTTGTGTTCCATTAAGGACTTCATGCCTTGAACAGTATTACTCCGATTTTCATCGAGTTTTACTGTCCTCCCACTTTCCACTGCATATCGGTATTCCTCTAAGGAAGACCGCATGGTGAGCAACAATTACAATTGTTCTCCAGTGAGTTGTATAAGTACTATACTTATGGTTTTCCCTAGGATAACCTACATTTGGCACTTATCCGATTTAGGTTTTAGTTTGGCATCATCCAAACATATGCCCAGCATACCCAAATCGTTAGGAGAATGAAAACTCTGTTTCTATCCCTGATCATATCTAATATGAATTCTGTCTAACAGATTAATATGGAACCTTATTCCAAATAAGTTTTGCACTGTTAATGCATATCCGTTGAAGGAAATGGTAGCTCAGAGCGACTCATGATAAACCTTATCATGTCCAACAAAATTCGGTTTCTCCGTACGGACACACCGTCAAACTGACGTGTCTCGGGAGGAGTCCTCATTTGAAAGAATATTTTACTCTTTCAAGTATTTGTGAAACTTATTGCTTAAGTATTTTCATCATGTTCATCACGTGATGTTTTAATACTTTAGCCGATCTGTTTGTCTACTTCGTGTTGAAACTTTAAAAGTTTCTGATTTGTGTTCTTCAAAAGTAACACATAACCATAACGTGATGCCACATCCGTATATAGGTCACGAAATATTCATATCCATATCTAGCCTAGCTAGATATGGGCCCACTAACTTCACTATGAATAGGGCTTACAGATCGATGGCATTTATCACTATTACCAAGTAAATAGTATTTTAGGTACTTTACCTAAAGAACTAGATTCGTAGACTTTATTTGAATAATCAAATCAGTCCTAGTACCCACTTTTCAAAAGTGTGGATATACGAGTCTTGTTTATTGTGTCCTAGACAACAATGCCACATTAAGTTTCATCTGATCAGATCAGTATGAGCTATTAGTTTGTCATATTATATGTTCGAGATTTTATTTATATTCAAAATATAAATACTGTTATTCACATCTAATGTGTTTATCTCAATGTCATCTTTATATAATGAAACACTTTAGTGTTCTAGAATATAAAGGTTTATCCACAATGGATTAAACACTGATATAGAGATAATGTTTCTAGTCTAACTAGTTACATTATAACAGTTTCCTAATTTAAGTACATACCCGAAGGTAGTTCCTAAATTTAGGTATCTAAGGTCGAAACAGCGACTTTCGTCCCGTTCCGATTCGTAGATTAACCTCAGCTTGAAGTCAGTATCCTGCTCACAGCAGATTCTGAACATCAATACATATATTTTATGTAACATACTCAGTATTTTAAAATCCAATTTTAATACCAGTAATGGACATAATTTTGACAAATATATTTAAAGTCAGAGCCTTGCTCTTTCTTTAATTCCTTCATGTCTGCCATATCCAAACGGCAGTCATTTTGGGATATGTTCTTTATCTTCCCAGAAGATCATAATGATTTTGCCTTTACCTTTTTCAATATCTCAGAAGTCTTTGGCCAAGCCTTGGATTTCTAGAATATTGATGTAAAGTGCGTCTTGCGGCACCTTTCTAATTGCAAAGTTTGACTTTTATCTCCTTGAGATTAGTCATTAATTCTCCAAGAATTATTAATTGCAAATATAATACTTCTTAAATCTAAACATAGATTTATTACAAGTATATTGAATTAAGCACTAAAGTCATCATCACATAAATCTTCCAAAGATTATGCTCTACTAATTGCTTAATTCTGGGCTTAGGCTTAACAAGTTATTTTATCAAATAAAGTAACTTATTATTTATTTCCAGGACTATCCTGAAATTATTCCCAA
Organism: Zanthoxylum bungeanum; assembly: GCA_019454045.1. Lineage (NCBI taxonomy): Eukaryota > Viridiplantae > Streptophyta > Magnoliopsida > Sapindales > Rutaceae > Zanthoxylum > Zanthoxylum bungeanum. The sequence continues at coordinate 7,848 of SKCR01045823.1, forward strand.
TTTGAAAATTAAACCATTTAAACATTTTAATCCAAGATTATGTTTTAAATGTCCAATCTTTCAATATATCTTGATTTTAATAGTCCAACTATTTAATCAATAATTATGGTACTAATTATAATGATTACAATAGTCTAACTATTTAATCAACTATAATTCAATAGTTTAAAATCAATTATATTGATTACTATAATCCAATTATAAAATCAACTACAATTGAATAGTTTGAATATATAGTCCAACTATTTAATAAAAAACAATTTAAATATTAGTCTAACTGATATTTAAATCATAACGACGAGTGATATTTGATTGAGCGTGTATGGCAAGTAATTGAACGAGTATTGCAAATTCAATTCTTACCTCCCACTATTTTTCGGCGAGCCTCTAACCCTCTGTCGAGTACTCGGGAAACCGCGTTTCCTAGTGGGCTAGGATCCCGTTAAATAACACACAATCTTGACTTTGGCCAACAAATTGTATGATATTTAACTAGGTAGATCTCTAAGATCAATTGGATCCAATCCAATTCCTAGATCCAGTAGGCGGATATCCAAATCCTTAACATATATCTTATATATGCTAATACATCCAATGTATTGCCTAACCATTTTCCTCTGAATCAACTAAGCCTTGGCTTTGGCACAACAAGCTTAATGATCCCAGTCAAGCGCGACCCATTGACCATGGAAAGCTTCGTAATCAATGTCGATGGACAAGAAGTGGTCTTGACTTTGGCCAACAAACCACAACTTGGACAAGACACCAATATAGAACAAAACTCTCGTGATTCAAACACATCTTCGACGGACAAAGGGCTTGACTTTGGCCAACAACCCAATGCCAATCTAGGATCTTGAGTATGAATCACTCAATGGAAGGAAAAACGCATGATATTTGATGAGGGTTTTTCGCGTGCAAATTGGCTACCAATTTATTATCTTTGTTAAGGTCTCATCATCATACCCTTAAACATGCATTCTAAATACATAATAAAGCGCATATGAAAATAAACAATAATGATATGCGGATGGATACTTAACACATTGATCCTAGATCAAATCTCTCTTTTATCTCTCTCATAACTAGCACTTGTATACTTCTACCCGTTACACTACACTTCTAAAGAAACCTCATATATATAGAGGGGAATAGATGAGAAGAGAATACAAATAGAAAAGAGGTGATAAGGCTGGACACGCAGGTCCAATTTAATAAATCGAATTTATTACAACAATTTCCAAAATTGCCCCCACCCGACTAATATCCATCCGATATACACTATTCATTCATCACAACCAAGTATTCACACAAGCATGTTATCAATCAATCTAATCAAATTAATTAATCTGATAATTAGTGATCATCCAATGTTCAAACAACGATTTGATTTTGATCGAGTCAAACTCGTTTTGCGAATAAGTACTCAAAGTACGAATTCTCGAATTAAATTAAACTACGTCATTAAATCCAATTTAATATGCATTCAATTCTAATTCGTTATTTAATTCCAAATTAAATATTACACTTTAATAATAAACCTTTTACGACTTAAATTCCAAATTTAATCGCAACGCGTCTCAAAGACCGATTAACGTCCAACGTCAATTCAATTAAAGTCCAATGGGCTTTTAATTGATTTCTTAAGGCGTGGACTTTTGGTCAACTCGGGTCAAACCGAATAACCAAAATCCAATCCGGGATTTACCCCATAAGCCCATAAATCAATCTTGGCCCATTAGGCCCAATTAAACTTTAAAGGTTCATTAAATGCATTTGGGCTTTATGGAAGTGGTTTTGGGCCCAATTGGATCCAATCCAATTTGCCTAAACCTAACTTTGTACAACAAAGCCCAACAAGCCCAATGACAACTTTAAAAGCCAAAATCCAATTTCAAGGCCCAATTAATTAAATACAAAAATCCAATTTTACATTCAATTAACCTAAAGTGTATTACATGATTAATTACCCAAATTAACATTTCTAAAACATTAATTTTACAATTAATCATGCACAATTTCATTATCACATGCCCACACATTTAATGAAAAATCAAACCCATTTTCATGCTTCAAAGTCTTGGCAATTTGGGGATTTTATGTCCGATTCAAATTCAATCCAATCAATTACACAATCGACATTAAATCATATACCCAAATGATTTCCAATTCATCTAATGAACAAAAAATCAAAATTCCAAGACAATTTGGGCTTATCAAATTCGGCCAACATAAGAAAATTGGGGAAAAATGATCCAATCACATTTTCATGAAATTGATCCAATCAATCTTCAATTCAACTATATTTAAGCATACTTAATCATCCAATTTCATAAAATCATGCTCAAATTGAAAATACCCAATTTATCATTTTAGGCCAACTTTAATATTTGGGGAAAAATGTTTCTAACATTAATTCATGAAATTGATCTAATCAATATTCAATTAAACATGTATTAAGCATACTTAAACATCCAATTTATTCAAATCATGCTCAAATACAAAATACCCAAATTTTAAGCCCTAAACTTTCATGCTTGAACCTAGGCTCTTGATGCCATTGTTGGTTTTATTCTAGGTCCCAAGATCATCAAACAAGCATGAAGATGTGTGAAATACATATCAAAGAAGTTGCGGAATACTTACATTGATCGGTTGAGACGAAACGACGAACAAAACTCCAAGTTTTTGTCCTTCAAAGTGGCGCCAATGGTGTGCAGTCCACTGCTCACTGTTTTCAGTTTTGAGTCTGAGATTTGAAGCTCCAAGCTTCGTCTAACGATTCCCGGCTCGTGGGTGGGTGGTTTCCCTAACACCTTCGTATGTCTCTAGGAGTGTGCTAGCACTTGGATCTTGCCACAAAACCCTCAAAATGGATCATCATTCACGCCCAAAGCAGTGCAGTCCACTGCCTTGGGCGTGAGCTTTGGAGAGGAAGAGAGAGATGGATGAGAGATTAGGTTAAGGGAAAATGTGTCCAACACATTACTTATATATTTTCCTTAATTACTAAAATGTTTTACCATTTATTTTCTTTTCAAAAAGAAATAAAAACAAATGTAATAATATTTAAAATCATTTTACCCTTGGTAAAAAGTAAAAGGAAAAGGCTTTCACTTTTCCAAAAAGTCAAAAGTTTTCCCCCCAATATTTCCCTCAAAATTTTAAGGTCAAAGTCAAAGAGTCAAAGTTACTTTTCCAAAAAGCGATTTGACTTTTATGACTTGCGATGTGATTTGCGATGCGACTTGCGGCACGTGATTCAAAATCGACGTAACGTCGCAAACACATTCCGAGCTCGGTTTCGATAATTCTAAATTAACGATTATCTCGATGCCTCGTTAATAAATCCAATTTACTAATCACGTCGCTCGAGAATTAATTCTAAATTAATTCAAGTGCCCGAATTAAAATCTAATTTTAATTCCTAATCGAAATCCAATTTCGTTTAATATATCGAATATATTATTTATCGATTAATTCCAAATTAATCGTTCTCTCTCTTTAAATTGATATTTTATCCCAGATAAAATATCTCCGTAATTAATCCCAGATTAATTTTCTCTCTCTTCATATTAATCCCAGATTAATGTATAATGCGAGTCATACGTCATCGGTGTATCATTGGGAAGCGACCCATGAGATCTCCGGATATGTTGGCAGTAAACTCGGTCGTCGGACTATCCGAACACGTAAGTACCAAGTATTACGTTTTACCGATTTACAAGACAAGGTTGGCCTCTAGCAAAGCGCCATGCCTACCCAATTCTCCGAAAATATCCTTACAGGAATATGTGATCTATATCAGGCGTAGTATACGTAGTATTGCGTATTTCGATCCAGTATCGGATGATCACGTGCTAGGCCTAGGGCTGGATATGTGTCTGCCCCGTACGAAGCACATGTCGGATGTCTGGTAACTAGTCTCTATAATCGGATATACATGACCAAGTCATAATATCCCGATAGCCGCGCAGCATATAAGAGCACTAATACCGTATCCTACGTGACCATCTTCTCCATATGACTGGAGGAGTGACACTTCCGTCTTGACATCACACCCAATACACTACGATTCTCAATATACCCAGCATCGGCGTACACAGAACCTGTTAAAGCCCTGGACGACCTCAACTAAAGTACATTGATTGTCGCAAGTATTAGCGGTGCAAGTCTCAGGTTAAGACCAAATACACCTACCCTGATTGCAGACTCCCATAGACACAAGGTCATGCTACCAATGGGATTCTGCGGTGGTCTAATCCAGAGCGAAGCTGTTTCCCGTACCATCGGTGAAAACAACCTCCTATTACACTTGCCTGAGTATCCTATACCCAGATATACGAGAACTATGCCGTTATGTCTCACATAACACGCACAAGTGTAATACTAGTCTTTTACGCATCTATCGATGTCCAATCTCGACAATGCTCTGACTAGGGATGTTTAATGATTTATCCTTCGTTGATTGATACTGTCTCATATCATTCTCAATCTAGGAACAAATCATAAGGACCTCCCATCATTTATATATCTAAGGTGATCTAATCACAAATGATAGGAGTGCAATCTCATTTGTTACATAGTTAATTTGTACAACAACACTATGATCTGTACAAATAGTGACGCTATGGGTCATAACTGTCCAACATGCTATCCCCAGAAGGAAATAGGTAGCTCATGTGCGACTCAATTCATAGACCTTACATGTCCATACGATGTTCGGTTTCTCCGTTCGGTACACCTTTTAATTACGGTGTCAAGGAGGAGTCCACTGTGAAAGAATACCATTTTATTTCAAGTCGTAATCTAGAAAACTCATGCTCAAGTATCGCCACCACGTCCCGACGTAATTGTCTTTATCTATTGCCGGTTTGTTTTTCAACTTCGTGTCGAAACGCTTTGAAATTTCTCAAAAGTTTCCGACTTGTGTCTCAAAGATACACTTAACCATAACGCGATGCATCATCCCTAAAGGTTACGAAGTATTCGAATCAACCTCTAGCCTGGCTAGACATGGGCCACAAATGTCACTATGAACGAGGGCTAACAGTTCGGTGGCGCGTACACTTTACCGTTAAAAGGTGCTTTAGCATTTGTCCTAATAAGCAAGATTCGCAGACGTCATACGAATTTGGATCAAATCCGTCCAAGTACCCACTCTTCGAAAGTGTGGATATGCGAGTCTTGTTAATGTGTCCCTAACGACAGTGCCACATATAAGTTTCATCTTTATTACTTAGTTTGAGCCTTTTGTTTGTTACATTATATGTTTGAGATTGATTTATATTCAAAATATAAAAACCATTATTAGCATCAGCTGAACATATCTCAAAATCATCTTTATAAACAAAACACCCAGTGTTTCGGAATACAAAAGTGTACCCGTATTGGGTCAAACAAGATACAGAGATAATATTCCTAGTCAAACTAGGTACATAATAACAGTCTGAAAGTTTAAGTACATGCCCCGAAGGCAGTTCTAAAACAAAAGTGCCCACGGCCAAACAGCAACAGGTGTCCCATTTCCATCACGCAGATCAATCTCCCCTAAAGCCAGTCTCCTGCTAATCTGCAAATCATACACATCAGTACATATGTGAGTACCACAACCAGAATCAAAAATCCAATTTTTAAAACTAGAAGTAGCCATGTTTATTTCAATAACAAACATACCTGAGCCGGTGCCTTGCCCGCATTTATCTCCTTCTGAAGCGCCTTTTACTCGCGGCAGTCACACTTCCAGTGACCCCGCTTGCCGCACTGTAGGCAAACATCCTGAGATTTGTCATTTGGCTTCCCAGAAGCCTTTGACATTTTGGCCTTGCCTTTTTTGTATGCTTCTTCTTTTTTCACACCTCCAGTTGCCTTGCGCCCAGCCCTAGGTGCATGAAATGTCGATGCAAAGTGCGCCTCGCGCTTGTTGCCCTAATTAAGCTCCTTTTCAGCCTCCTTGAGAGTTGAAAGTAACTCTCCAAGAGTATCACTGTTGTTCATCAATTATAATTTATGATGATCTGTCTCCAGGAATCGGGGAGAGATTGTAGGATCATATCCACAGTAATCTCAGCCTCAAAGACTATCCCCATGTTGGCCAGCTCATCAATGTCAGCAATCATCTGTGCCACGTGGGACTCAACAGACATGCCTTCTGTCATGCATGAGCGAAAGAGCTTCTTCACTAACTCGTACCTCTGCATCCTCTTGATAGAGCGATGCAGATCTTGCAACCTCACTAACATATTATAAGGATCCAAGTCCCTATTTTGTCTACGAAAGTGCTGAGTCATCGAAGCAAGCATAATGGACTGAGTTGTGTCACAATCATCGCTGTGAGTTTCCAAAGCTCCAACTCAAGTGTCTCATTCGCTCCGGTCTAAGGCCCAAGAGGTCTTTGTAAAGTATACAACACCTCTCTGAACTTAGGACAATCCTAAGGTTCATTTCCCAATCTGCAAAATTTGTGCCCTTAAAGACATTTTCTCCTATGATAATGTCGCGGACATTTCCTTTGCATGTCATCTTGACTACGATAATCCAACTATCTAGTCAACGATAATGGGTACAGTCTAACTGTTACATAGAAAAATAACAATATATTAGTCCAACTAATAAAGTAATTTTGACGAAATTATTTGGAAAGCGCGTAAAGCTAAGTATCTGAATGAAATTACAAATTCAATACTAGCCTCCCACTATTTTTCGGGAGCCTCTAACCCTCTATCGAGTACTCGGGAAACATAGTTTCCTAGTGGGCTAGGATCCCGTTAAATAACATACAACCTTGACTTTGGCCAACAAGCTGTATGAAACTTAACTAGGTAGATCTCGAAGATCAATTGGATCTCATCCAATTCCTAGATCCGGTAGGTGGACATCCAAGTCCGAAACATATATACAGTATATATGCCAATATATCCAATATATTTTCCTAACCTTTTTTCCTCTGAATCATCTAAGCCTTGGCTTTGGCACAACAAGCTTAATGATTCCAGTTAAGCGGGACCCATTGTCATGGAAAGCTTCGTAATCAATGTCGATGGACAGGAAGTGATCTTGTCTTTGGCCAACAAATCACAACTTGGACAAGACACCGATATAGAACAAAAATTTCACGATTCAAACACATCCGCAATTGACAAAGGTCTTGACTTTGGCCATCAAACCAATGCCAACTTTGGATCTTGAGTAAGAATCACTCAACGGAAGGAAAAACGCTTAATATGTTTTTGAGGGTTTTTCACATAAATTGGCATCCAATTTATTATCTTGGATTAGGTCTCATCATACACCCTTAAGCATGCTTCTAAAACATCATAAGGCGCAAAAGTAAATTAATAACGATATGCGGATGGATATTTAAATAGATTATTCCTAGAACAAATCGCTCACTTTCCTCTCCCCGACTAGAACTATTCTAACTCCTACCCAATTACAAAATACAATAAAGAAACCTCATTTGCATTGAGGGGAATAGGTGAGAAGAGAATTACAAGGAGTAAAGAGATTAAAGGCTGGACACGCAGGCCCAATTTAATAAATTCTAAATTTATTACAATTTCAAAAATTGCCCTTGCCCTTCTAATATCCATCTGATATACATTATTCATACAACACATTTATGTTTTCAATCAAAACATGTTATTCAATCAATCTAATCCAATTAATTAATCTTTGATTAATGACCATCCAATGTTCAAAAAATGATTTGATTGGCGCGAGTCCAACTCGTTTAAGAATAAATTCTTTTGAGTACGTATTCTTGAATTATATCGAACTACAACTTAAATCCAATTTATTTGTATTCAATACTAATTCTAATTTAATTCCAAATTAAATATTTACACTTATATATTTGCCTTATAGACTTAGATTCCAAATCCAATCTTGATGGTCATTTTAATTAAAGTCCAATGGGCTTTTAATTGATTCTTAAGGCATGGGCTTTGGCCATAATGGATCAAACCCAAAATGCCAAGGCCCAATAGGAATCACCCTATTGCCATCAAGTCAATTTAGGCCCATTAGGCCCAATTAAATCCTTTAAAGAGTCAAGTGATGTATTTGGACTTCATGGAATTGGTTTTGGGCCCAATTGGATCCAATCCAAAAGTTCAAAACCAAACTTGGTCAAACCAAGCCCATTAGGCCCAAATACACACTTTTAGCCTAATTCATTTTAAAGGCATATTATCATAATTATAATATTCCAAATATCACAATTATTTTAATTAAAGTGTATTAGCCATAATTAATTAATTAAACTCAATATTTCCAAAATATCAATTAACTTAATTAATCATGCTTGATCCAATAATTCATGCTTAACATAAAATCAAGCCAAAAACATCATTGCATGCTTGAGACATATTGAAGCCTAAGAACATCATTTCATGCTCAACATGCATTTTGATTTTAACATGAACTTATTGACATTGTTCTAATCAAATTAAACCATCTATCAACATTTAAACATGCATCTAAACATATTATTTCATGTTACAAAAAATAAAAAACTGCAGTGCATGGACAGTATATATTCGGCCAATGTAAGCTTTTTTTAATTTTTGTTTCTTTTGATTTATTTCAAATCTAATCATGCATAACTCTAAGTTTTCATGTTGTAAACATACTCAAAGCATCAATTTGAAAAAATCATGCTCAAAATATAAAAGCCCCAAATTTTAGGTTCAAGAACCCTAAAAATTTTCATGCTTAAATTAGGCTCATGATACCATTGTTAGTGTTCCTAGAACATTCATAGGATCTAATAAGCATGAAAAATATATAATATGATCATTATAAGATGCGGAATAAACTTACAATGAATGGATAGAGCTTTAAAAAATTTGGGAGGAAGATCTCCAAGATCCAACCTTTTGATGATTCCAAGCTCTTGAGTAGTTTCCCTATCACCTTTGTTAACTTCCAAAGTGCTAGCTTTTAGTTGATTTGAAAACAAATCCAAGAGAGAAAAAGAGAGCAAGGTTCGGCCACCTTAAGGAGTTCTCTAGGGTTTTTCAAATTTTCATCTAATGAAAAGTATGTGTTACCAAAGTGTAGAGATCCCCTTTTGTTTTTTTCACCTTTTGGTAAAACCATTTCACTTTTTACCCTAAACTAGGTAGATGTGGGTAAATGGTTTTTCAAAAAGTAAAACAAGGTAGTTAGGTGGTAGGTACACTTACCACACATGGGCTCCAAATATTTGAATTCAAAGTTCAAATATCTCTACGAGCATTTACCGCGGCTCGGTTCTGTTTAATCTGAATAAACGAACCTTCATCGCTAAATAATTAAATCTAATTTAATTAAATAACGATGCCTCGCAAATATATTACGAACTTCGTTCACGAACTAATTCTAAATTAATTCGTTCGTTCGTATTAAAGTCCGACTTTAATCTCGTAATGAAATCCAATTCATTTTAATATATCTGATATATTAATTTTAGCCCATTTGAATAAATTAAAAAGAAAAATTAAATTTAACTATTAAATTTATTTTACCGATTAATTCCAAATTAATTGTGTTCTTTCTCTACTGAACACATTTAATCCCAGATTAAATAAAGCCCATATTAATCCCAGATTAATTTTCTCTCTCTAAATTAATCCCAGATTAACTCTAATTTAAGTCAACTGTCATCGGTGATCTTTGGAAGCGACCCAAGAGATCTCTGGATATGTTGGCAGTAAATCCGGTTATCGGACTATCCGATAAAGTGAGTACCTCGTACCACGTGCTTACCGATTTACAAGACATGATTGGCTTCTAGCAAAGCACCGTGCCTACCCAATTCTCCAGAATATTCTTACTGTAATATATAATCTATGTCAGGCGTAGAATACCTAGTATCTCGTATTGCGATCCAGTATCAGATGTCACGTGCTAGGCCTGGGGCAGGAATAATGTCTGCCCCGTACGAAGCACATATCGGATATCAAACATTAGTCTCTTTGAATCGGATAATCATGACCTTGTCACATTATCCCGATGGTTGCAACACAATAGAGAACTAGTTATGAATCCCTGCGTGATCATCATCTCCATATGTCTGAAGTGATACTTCCGTCTTGACATCACATCCAATACACTACGATTCTCGATAAACCCAATAGAGGCGTACACAGAACCTGTTAAAGCCCCGGACGACCAAAACCAAAGTTTACCGATTGTCGCAAGTATTAGCGATGTAAGTCTCAGGTTAAGACCAAATACACCTACCCTGAGGCGGACTCTCATAGACACATATACATAACTATGTCGTTATGCCCTCACAACGCGCACAAGTGCAATATTTGTCTATTCCGCATTATCGATGTCCAGTCTCGATAATACTACGACTAGGGATATTTAATGATTAAACCTTTATGGATTGATACTGTTTCATATCATCTCAATCCGGAACTAATCATATGGACTTTTACCATTTATATATCAAAGTAAATAGATTACGAAATGATAAAAGGCAATTTCAATACTACATAGTTAATTTTATACAAAAACACAATGTCTTTTACGAACAGTGACGCTATGGGTCATAATTGTCTAACAAGTGCCACAATAAGTTTCATCTTTGTTACTCATTTTAAGCCTTTTATTTGTTATATTATATGTTTGAGATTGATTTATATTCAAAATATAAATACCATTTTTGCAACAGGAGTGCAAATTTCTACATCATTTTGTACACAAAACACCCGGTGTTCCTGAATACAAAAGTATACCCACATTAGGTTAACATAGATACATAAATAATATTCCTAGTCAAACTAGGTACATAATAACAGTCATTAAGTTCAAGTACATGCCCCGAGGGCAGTTCTAAAACAAAAGTGCCAACGGCCAAAACGGTGACTGGTGCCCCATTTCCAAAGCGTAGATCAATCTCCCCTGAGGTCAGTCTCCTGCTAATCTGCAGATCCTGCACATCAGTACATATGTGAGTACCACAACCAGAATCAAAAATCCAATTTTTAAAACTAGAAGTAGTTATGTTTTATTTCAATAACAAACATACATGTAGTCGGTGCCTTGCCCGCTTTAATCTCCTTCTGGAGTGCCTTGTACTCGCGGCAGTCATGCTTCCAGTGACCCCGCTTGCCGTACTGGAGGCATACATCCTGAGATTTGTCCTTAGGCTTCCCAGAAGCCTTTGATGATTTGGCCTTGCCCTTTCTTTTATGCTTCTTCTTATTCACGCCTCCAGTTACCTTGGGCCCAGCCCTCGGTGTCTGAGATGTCGAAGGAAAGTGCGCCTCGCGCTTGTTGCCCTTGAGAATCTCCTTCTCAGCTTCCTTGAGAGAAGATAATATCTCTCCAAGAGTATCATTTGCGTTCATCAGGTTATAGTTTATGATGAATTGTCTCCAAGTGTCAGGGAGAGACTAGAAGATTAAATCAATAGTAGTCTCAGCCTCGAGGACTATCCCCATCTGAGAAAGCTCATTTATGTCCGCAATCATATGTGCCACATGGGACTCAACGGACATGCCTTCTGACCTACGTGAACGGAAGAGCTTCTTTTGTAACTCATATCTCTGCGATCTACGGTTAGATCGGTGAAGATCTTGCAACCTCGCCAACATGATATAGGGATCCAAGTCCCTATTCTGTCGATGAAAATGATGAGTCATAGCAGCAAGCATAATTGACTGAGCAGTATCACAATCATCGTTGTGAGTCTTCCAAAGCTCCAGCTCAAGTAGCTCATCAGGTTTGGGCTTGGGCCCAAGAGGTCTCTGTACAGCTTATAGCAGCCTCTATGCTCCAAGGACTATCCTTAAATTCATTTCCCCATCGGTAAAGTTCGTGCCCTTAAAGACATTTTCACCCATGATAATGTCTCGGACATTTCCCATTCCAATCATCTTGACTACGATAGTCCAACTATCTAGTCAACGATATTTGGGTACAGTCTAACTGTTACAAGAAAAATAACATTGTATTGGTCCAACTAATATAATAATTTTGATGAAATAATTTGAAAGTGAGTAAAGCTAAGTATCTGAATGAAATTGTAAATTCAATACTAGCCTCCCACTATTTTTCGGCAAGCCTCTAACCCTTTGTCGAGTACTCGGGAAACCCAGTTTCCTAGTGGGCTAGGATCCTGTTAAATAACACACAACCTTGACTTGGCCAACAAGCTGTATGATATTTAACTAGGTAGATCTCGAAGATCAATTGGATCTCATTCAATTCCTAGATCCGGTAGGTAGACATCCAAGTCCGAAAGATATATACAATACATATGCCAATATATCCAATATATTTGCCAAACCTTTTTCTTCTGAATCAACTAAGCCTTGGCTTTGGCACAACAAGCTTAATGATTCCAGTTTAGCGGGACCCATTGACATGGAAAGCTTCGTAATCAATGTCGATGGACAAGAAGTGATCTTGACTTTGGCCAGTAAATCATGAATTGGAAAAGACACCGATATGAACAAAACTCTCATGATTCAAACTCATCCGTAATTGACAAAGGTCTTGACTTGGCCAACAAACCAATGCAAACTTTGGATCTTGAGTAAGAATCACTCAACGGAAGGAAAAACGCTTAATATGATTTGAGGGTTTTTCGCGTAAATTGGCAGCCAAATTATTATCTTTGTTAAGGTCTCATCATACACCCTTAAGCATTATTCTAAAACATCATAAGGCGCGAAAAGTAAATTAATAACGATATGCCGATGGATATATAACAACTTGTTCCTAGAACAAATCACTTCATTTCCTATCTCTGGCTAGCACTATTATACTTCTACCCAATTACATAATACACTAATAGAAACCTCATTAACATTGAGGGGAATTAGGTGAGAATAGAATACAAAGAGACAATAAGAGATAAGGCTGGACACGCAGGTCCAATTTATACATTCCAAATTTACAATAATTTCTAAAATTACCATTTCCCTTCTAATATCCATCCGATATACGCTATTTATTCAACACATCCATATATTCATTCATAGCATGCATTTCAACAAATCTAATCCAATTAATTAGTCATTGAATTATGTGATCATCCAATGTTCAAACAACGATTTGATTTTGCACTAGTCCAACTCGTTTGAGAATAAGTAATCAAAGTACGAATTCTTGAATTATATCGAACTACTCATTAAATCTAATTTAATCTGTATTCAATACTAATTCATTTATTTAATTCCAATTAAATATTTACACTTTTAATGCGCTTTAACGACTACGATTCCAAATCTAATCTTATTGGGTCTCAAAGCCCAACTAACATCCAATGTTCTTTAATTAAAGTCCGATGGGCTTTCAATTGATTTTATAAGGCATGGGCTTTGGTCAATATGGGTCAAACCTAATTACCAAGCCCAATTAAGGAACCACCCTCATTTGCCATAAAACCAATTTTAGCCCATGAGCCCAATTAAACTTTTAAAGCCCATTTATTACATTTGGACTTAATGGAATGATTTAGGCCCAATTTGGATCCAATCCAATTGGTCAAAACCGACTTGGCCCAACCAAGCCCATTATGCCCAAATATAATAATTTCAAGCCCAATTCAAAATTAAGCCCATTAACCAAATTTTAAAATTCCAAATTTTATAACTTAATTAATTAAAGTGTAATACATCAATTAATTAATAAAATCAATATTTCAAAAATACAATTTAACCAATTAATTATGTATCTTATTGTTCAATTAATGTCCAACATTTTTGAATCAAAAATCTAGTCCAATACATGCCATATAGCTCTCGGCCAAGGTAATGAATTTTGTCCGATTTTGTTTTTCAATCCGATTGAATTACAAATCGAGATATCCAATTTGTTTCAAGTCATCCAATGATCATCAAATCAAAAAAATTCTAAGAGCCTAGGGTAACACAAGTATTCGGCCAAGCCTAATGGTGGGGTAAAATTTGATCCAATCATAATTTGTTGAAATTGATCCAATCCAACCTCATTACATCAGCATACAAACATACTCAACCATTCAATTTAATCAAATCATGCTCAAATTGATTTTCCCCAAATTTTACCCTAATACATTTCATGCTCATTTTAGGCTCAATGATTCCATTGTTGGTTTCTATGATTATTCCCAAGATCATAAGAAGCAATGAAATGCGAATGAATAACGAAGAAGTATGGCGAAATCATACTTACAAAGATCGGCTTTGAATGTGATGCTCAACAAATTTTTCTTCTCCAAGAAGCTTTGATGAAGATTTGGCCAAGGGAAAGGAGTTCCAAGCTCCAAGCTTTTCAAGATTCCAAGCTCTTGTGTTGTTTCCCTAACAACTTAGTTTGATCCTTGAATGTGCTAGCAAAATGAAGAAAGAAAATCAAATCTTCTTCCTTCAATGGTGTTCACGGCAATGTATGAAAAAAGAGAGAGAGACTTTTGTATTTCAATATTTTGTTTCTAAAACATAATGAAAAACAAATACCAAAAATTAGTATATGCCTTACAAAAAGTCAACAAGCATTTTGACTCCAAAAAGGCATTAAATGCCCACACCAAATTCCATAATAAATAGTGACTAGGTGTCTTTCACCAAAAGGTGACTTTGACATCTATCACAAATAAATGACAAGTGATGTGACTCGCGATGTGACTTGTGAGCTCCACTCGATTCAAAATATGAATGGGCCCGCAAACACTTCTGGGCTCGATTTCCACTAATTACGAATTAACGAATTTCCGTCACGACGTAATTAAATAATTATGTCAAGCGAAATTACTATTCACATCGCTAACGAATTAATTCTAAATTAACTCATTTGCCCGAATTAAAATCCGATTTTAATTCCACGTCGAAATCCAATTTCGTTTAATAATATATCGAATTTATTATTTTATTGATTAATTCTAAATTAATCTTTCTCTCTCTTCAAATAGTATTTTATCCAAGATAAAGTCTCTCCGCAATTAATCCCAGATTAATAAATTCGAATCAAACGTCATCGGTTAATCTTCGAGAAGCGACCCAAGAGATCTCCGGATATATTGGCAGTAAATACTGTTGTCGGACTATCCGAACACGTATGACAAGAAACCACTTAGATTCGAAATCCAAGTAAACCCCAAGCAACGGACAGAACCCCAAGAACCTCGAATTTGATTTTTGTAGGAATAAAACCCTTCCAAGGCCACAAAGAAGACCCACAAAGAACTTGCCTTTGAGAACCCTTAAGATGAATCCTTGTAGTGTTTTTGCTAGCAAATGGAGACGCCACTAAGTTCGCCAAACCTAGATAAGTCGATTCAAACTTGAAAAGGGGAATCTCTCCCTTACAAGAATTCGGCCATAGCCAAAGCTTTAAGCTTTTGAGTTTATAAATTTCGTTCGTCCTCAAAATGAAGATGAAAGTAAGCTTAAATAGTGTTACAAAAGAAACCCTAAAGGCATAAAGACAACAATGCCCCTAAAAACGAAATTACATAAATATCAAGTCTTTAAGTCTTCAAATGCCTAGGAAGCTTTATTCTAAACTGATTTGGGCCAAGTGAAATGGTTTGGGGCCCTTTCCATCGAAGCCCACATGCATCTCTATTTGTTTGTTGCAGTCGGCCATAAAACTCTGAACTAATCCCGCCATTGCTTCTCTAAGTCTTTTGGTCCTCTGCCTCGTAATTGGCCCTTCTGGCACTTGTAATGCGTCCTTTGTTTGTTGTCGGCCTGGATCATGTCATCCCCTCCCTCTTGAAAAGGATTCGACCTCGAATCTGTACCTGCATCAAAAGGAGTTAAGTCAGAAACATTAAATGTAGCAGACACATTATACTTACCTTGTAAATCCAACTTGTATGCATTGTCATTAATCCGTTCCAAAACTTGAAATGGACCATCCCCTCTCGGTTGTAGCTTAGATTTACGTTGTTCAGGAAATCTCTCCTTGCGCATGTGTACCCAAACCCAATCTCCAGGATGAAATACCACACGCTTTCTTCCCTTATTAGCATGAGAAGCATATTGCTCATTCTTTCGTTGTATTTGCTCTCTTGCTTTCTCATGTATGTGCTTCACCAAATCGGCTTTCCTTTTTCCATCTAACCCCGCATGCTCATCAACAGGCAATGGTAACAAATCTAATGGAGTTAGTGGCTGAAAACCATAAACAATTTCAAATGGTGAGTAAGATGTAGAGGAATGAATACTACGATTATATGCAAATTCAACAAAAGGCAAACAATCCTCCCAAGTTTTTAAGTTCTTATTGATAATAGTACGCAATAACTGAGTCAAAGTCCTATTAACAACCTCGGTGGCCATCAGTTTGGGGGTGGCAAGTAGTAGAATACAAAAGTTTAGTTCCCAACTTACCCCATAAAACTTTCCAAAAGTGACTAAGGAATTTAACATCACGATCTGAAACTATACTCCGTGGAATCCCATGGAGTCGTACTACTTTCTAAAGAACAAGTCAGCAATGTTAGTGGCATCATCAGTTTTATGACATGCTATAAAGTGTGCCATCTTACTGAACCTATCAACCACTACAAAGATGGAATCTCTACCTTACCCTTCCTAGTCCTAGGTAAACCCAATATAAAGTCCATCGATACATCTACCCATGGCTCACTAGGTATTGGCAACGGTGTATACAACCCATGAGGCATAACCTTAGATTTAGCCTGTTTACAAGTTAAGCATTTATCACACAAACGCTCAATATCTCTCCGCATTTTTGGCCAATAGAAATTGTTCACTCAATACCCCTAAGGTTTTGGTAATGCCAAAGTGCCCCATTAAACCTCCCCCATGTGCTTCCCTCACTAACAATTCACGCATACTACAAACAGGAATGCATAATCTATTTTCCCTAAACAGAAACCATCATGTTGGTAGAATTTACTAAAAGCAGACTTTTCACATGCAGCATAGATAGTACTAAAGTCAATATCACTAGCATAAAGTTCTTTAATAAATTCAAACCCAAGCATTCTTGCTTCTTGCACATCAAATGTTTTCCTTACCTTGTTTGTAGCGGATTACATATGGAAATGTCTCAACAAACTCTAACCATTTTGCGTGTCGTTTGTTCAGTTTACCTTGTCCCTTCAGATGCTTCAATGATTCATGATCTGTATGGATCACAAACTCTCGAGGCCATAAATAATGCTGCCCAAGTCTCAAGGGCTCGCACTAGCGCATACAACTCCTTGTCATATGTGGGGTACCTCAAAACTGCTCCATTTAGCTTCTCACTAAAGTAAGCTATTGGTCGCTTTTCTTGCATAAGAACAGCCCAATGCCTATCCCGGATGCGTCACACTCAATTTCAAATGTCTTCTCAAAGTTGGGTAGTGCCAAGACTGGTGCACTGCACAACTTCATTTTCAGATCCTGGAATGCCCGCTCCTGCTCTTCACCCCATTTGAAGCCAATAGTCTTCTTCACTACTTCAGTCAGTGGTGCTGCAATACTACTGAAGTCTTTAACAAATCTACGGTAGAAGCTTGCTAATCCATGGAAGCTTCTGACTTCTGTCACTGTTGTTGGTGTTGGCCAATCCTTAATTGCCTTCACCTTTTCTAAATCTCCTGATGCCATCTGCACTCACAACAAATCCAAGGAAGACAATTCTATCCATACAAAAAGTGCACTTATCAAAGTTAGCATACAGTTTTTCTTCTGCCTTAACACATCAAGAACATGCTTCAAATGCATAACATGCTCATCTACTGTTTTACTGTAAACTAAGATGTCATCAAAATAAACTACAACAACAACTTACCTAAAAATGCACGCATAACATGATTCATCAATCTCATAAATGTGCTAGGTGCGTTTGAAAGACCAAATGGCATAACTAACCATTCATACAAGCCATACTTAGTCTTAAATGCAGTTTTCCACTCATCTCCCTCTCTCATGCGAATTTGGGTATGGTCACTCTTTAAATCAATCTTACTAAAATTTTAGAACCATGCAATTCAGGGGGTGACGATACTTTAACCGTAATATTATTGATAGCTCGGCAATCAACGCACATGCGCCACGTCCCATCTTTCTTAGGAACTAGAAGCACTGGTACTGCACAAGGACTCATGCTTTCCCTGACATACCCCTTGTCCATCAACTCTCGTACTCGCCTTTGTAGCTCATTTGTCTCCTCGGGGATTGCTCCTATAAGCCGGTCTGTTAGGAATGACTGCTCCAGGTATGAAGTCTAGCTGGTGCTCGATATCTCTAATGGGTGGAAGCCCACTAGGTATGTCCTCTGTCAGTACGTCACTATAATCCTGCAAAAAAGATGAAATAGACACAGGAAGCAAAGGGTTAGTGTTAGTAAAATAAATATGAGGCTCTTTATAGACTAACAATAGCATGAGCTTGCTAGCCTTGAATGCTTTCCTCTTCAGCTTCACCCTCACCCATGTAGAAACCCTTTTTAACTCTCCCTTTTGTTTCCCCCTCACGTTCACTCACACTCCCCTTGGGAACTCCCACGGCTTTGGCCTTATTTTTCTCACCAGATACGTCACTCTCACTAGTCTCACCCAAGGTGGGTTTTTCCCTTCGCTCTCTCTTTGTCACGCTCAAGTTGCAACTTAACCTGATCTTCATGGACTTGTGCAGGTGTAAGTGGGTATAATGTAATGGGTTTTCCTTTATGCTGAAAAGAGTATTTATTCTTGAACCCATCATGAATAACCTTCTTATCAAACTGCCACGGTCTACCCCAAAGAATATGTCCTGCATGCATCGGTATCACATCACATAGGACATCATCTGTGTATGGCCCAATGGTAAAGCTCAACAAAACCTGCTTTGTCACACTTATCTCCCCACAATCATTTAACCATTGCAACTTGTAAGGCTTCGGGTGTCTCAAGCAACAACAACCCCAATCGCTCAATCAAGCTGTTGCTAGCAACATTAGTACAACTGCCCCCATCTATAATCATACTACACCCCCCCTTACCATTCACACGACACCTAGTATGGAATATGTTCTCCCTCTGCTGCATACTCTCATCCTCTACACATGTGCACTCAAAGCACGCTTGACAACTAAGGATAAGTTATTCAGCGGGTATGCAGCTCCCTCATGGTCACTAGCATCCTCCAACTCTGGCATCTCATCATCAACCTCACTATCAGTAGAGTACACATCTCCACTCTTCTTATCAATCACTAAGGTACGTCTATTGGGACATTCTGAAGCATAGTGTCCCATGCCCAAACATTTAAAACACTTGACATCCTTAGTTCTTGTAGTTGTACCGTCAGGTCTTAGTCTAGGTTTACTCGATTCAGCAGTCTCTTTACCCTTGGTACTAGGTTCGCCCTAGGCTTATTAAAGCCTCCACTGAACTCGCCTCTAGGCTTGTCAAAGCCTCCATCCCGCTTCTCATTCGGAACCCATTTTCCCTTCCATGCAGAAGTAGCCTGAGTACCAAATCTGGATGTTGACCTTTTCTTGAGTTGCCTTTCTACCTTGATAGCCATGTGAAGCATATCCTCCAAATCAACACAGTGATGCAACTCCACCATGTTTGCTATCTCTCTATTCAAGCCCCCTAGAAACCGTGCCATAGTAGCTTCTGCATCCTCAACTACATTTGCCCTGATCATGGCAACTTCCATCTCTGTGTAATAGTCTTCAACACTCTTGGCCCCCTGATACAGATGTTGTAGTTTCTGATACAACTCCCTATAGTAATGGCTGGGTATAAATCTTTTCCTCATGAGACCTCTAAGTTCTGCCCACGTCTGAACCGGTCTCTCATAGTTTCTCCTCCGAGTAGAGACAAGCTGATCCCACCAAATCATAGCATAATCGGTAAACTCAATTGCTATTGCTGCAGACTGATCTTCTTCTCGTCTGAGTAATGATGACAGTTGAAAATCAATTCTATTTTCTTTTCCCATTCTAAATAAGCTTCAGGATCATTCTTGCCTTTCAATGTTGGTATCTTGATCTTGATGCTACCTAGATCACCATCTATATCTCCTCGCCTTCCATATCCTCTCTGATCATAATCCCCCTTCTGGCATCAAATGCACCTCTATCATCAAAAACCGTCTATCCCTCCTATCATTCCTCCTATCAATCTCCTATTAGGCCTCCTATCATGCCCAGGCTGAAATCTCTCCTCCACATCATCAAACCATCAGAATCATCAAACTCATTTTCAGCTTCTTCTTCATCTGGTGGTACATACACGGCGAGGTGGCACATTATGAGGTGGTGGTACATTCTGGGGTGGTGGTACATTCTGAGGTGGTGGTGCTCTGGGACCGCTACCAGTTTGAATACTCTCTACACTCTTGTCAATCTCTCCAAAGCAGTATTCATGTTCTCATCATATCTGTAAACTTCCTATCCAAAGCCTCAAGCTTTTCTTCAGTGGTTAGACCTGCCATCTCAACACTAAGAAAACAGATTAGAAATAACAAGAAAGTAAAGCAAATATGTAAATCCTCACAATCTCACGTGTTTACACTCGAATGATAACACTCCACTCGTGTTTGCACTCTATTGGCTTTTACCCGATACTGTGCTCACAATCACTGCCTTTTACCACTCTTGAGTTCGTCCTCAATTCAAATGTGAACCACACTCAATCCAAGAATACAAACCAATGTAGTCCTCAAGCTAGCATGAACACAACGGACCCAATAATATATATATATAGGGCAGGCGGAAAACAAAACGCGAACAGGAATAGTAATGACGGAGACTCAATCAATAATACTTAAGCTAGAGTAATTAGAAATAAGGAGTAACAATTAGCACAATGGAAAAAAATAAGCATGCAAATTCACGGTCGTATGCAATTTCGGGAGAAAATTTGGCACTTCTATAGAAATTTTGATGGAATACCATCCATGGGCACCTAAATGATAATATGGAACAAACTAGATTCAACAAAAAAATTTTACATTTTTTTTTCTGCTCAAGTGATCACTATCACTCAAGTCCCTTTCTCTTTTTTTTTTTGATAACGTCAGATGCTATAAATGTGGTTCTGATTTCAGGCTGATTTAGGTTCTGATTTCAGAGCTGATTTAGGTTCTGATTTCAGAGGCTGGTTTTCAAAGCCTGATTTCAGAGTCTGATGAGGGTCTGAATCCAGGGTCTGAAGTCAGAGGCTGCTGGTCAGTGTCTGATTTCAGAGTCGAATAAGGGTCTGATTTCAGGGTCTGAATTCAGAGGCTAATTTTCAGAGGTTACTGGTCAGGGTCTGAATTCAGAGGCTACTGGTCTGGGTCTGATTTCAGAGGCTATTGGTCTGGGTCTGATTTCAGAGGTAAGTTTCAGGGTCTGGCTCAGAGCTGATTCAATGGTTAAGTTTCAGGGTCTGATCTCAGAGTCTGATTTCAGAGGCAGATTTCAAAGGTTACGTTTTAGGTCTGATTTCAGACTTCAATGGTTTTAGAAACAAAACAAACAGCAGCCGCCAAGAACATGCTTATTTCTAAACATATGCTAAAGAATAAATGACTATGACGAACTGATAGGATGAACAGAACAGAAGCCCAGAACTGGAAAAAGATAAAAGATGAGCTGATATGCTGAAACAAAACCAGATCCAGAATATGCTTCACAACAAAGCCAGATCCAGAATATGAACAAAACAAAACAGAAACAACAAGATCCAACAAGAACTGAAACGAAAATAACAAAGAACAAAATAAAAACAGAATCAAACAAAAGGAAAGATAGAAAAATCAGACCTTGGAACCCTGAGCTCTGATACCAAATGACAAGAAACACAGATTCGAAATCCAAGTAAACCCCAAGCAACGGACAGAACCCCAAGAACCTCGAATTTGATTTTTGTAGGAACAAAACCCTTCCAAGGCCACAAGAAGACCCACAAAGAACTTGCCTTTGAGAACCCTTAAGATGAATCCTTGTAGTGTTTTTGCTAGCAAATGGAGACGCCACTAAGTTTGCCAAACTTAGATAAGTCGATTCAAACTTGAAAAGGGGAATCCCTCCCTTACATAATTCGGCGATAGCCAAAGCTTTAAGCTTTTGAGTTTAAAATTTCGTTGTCCCTCAAAATGAAGAAGAAAGTAAGCTTAAATAGTGTTACAAAAAGAAACCCTAAAGGCATAAAGACAACAATGCCCCTAAAAATGAAATTACATAAATATCAAGTATTTAAGGTCTTCAAATGCCTAGGAAGCTTTATTCTAAACTGATTTGGGCCAAGTGAAATGGTTTTGGGCCTTTCCATCGAAGCCCACATGCATCTCTATTTGTTTGTTGCAGTCGGCCATAAAACTCTGAACTAATCCCGCCATTGCTTCTCTAAGTCTTTTGGTCCTCTGCCTCGTAATTGGCCCTTCTGGCACTTGTAATGCGTCCTTTGGTTTGTTGTCGGCCTGGATCATGTCAACGTATGTACCCCGTACTACGTTTTTACCGATTTACAAGACAATGTTGGCTTTTAGCAAAACACCATGCATACCCAATTCTCCAGAAATATTCTTAATGAAATATATGATCTATAACAGGCGTAGTATACCGTAGTATTGCGTATTGCGATCCAGTATCGGATGTCACGTGCAAGGCCTGGGACTGGAATAGTGTCTACCCCATACGAAGCACATATCGGATATCAAGCAACTAGTCTCTTTGAATTGGATAATCATGACCTTGTCATATTATCCCGATGGTTGTAACACTATAGAGAACCAGTTCTGAATTACTGTATGATCATCATCTCCATATGTCTGAAGTGATACTCCTGTCTTGACATCACATCCAATACACTACGATTCTCAATAAACCCAGCAGAGGCGTACACAGAACCTGTTAAAGTCCTGGACTACCAAAACTAAAGTTTACCGATTATTGCAAGTACTAGCGATGCAAGTCTCAGGTTAAGACCAAATACACCTAACCTGAAGCGGACTCCCATAGACACATAGACATACTACCAATGGGATTTTACGGGGTCTATCCAGAGCGAAGCTGTTTTCTGTACCATCGGTAAAACACAACCTCCTATCGCACTTGCATAAGTATCTAATACTTAAATATATGAGAACTATGCTGTTATGCCCTCACAACACACAGAAGTGCACTACTAGTCTATTCCGCATAATCGATGTCCAGTCTCGATAATACTACGACTAGGGATATTTAATGATTAAACCTTTATGGATTGATAGTGCCTCATATCATCTCAATCTGGAACTAATAAGAAGGACTTCTACCATTTCTGTATCAAAGTAAATAAATTACGAAATGGTAAAAGGCAATTTCATTACTACATAGTTAATTTTATTCAAAAACACAATGTCTTTTACAAACAGTGACGCTATGGGTCATAATTGTCTAACAATCTCCCACTTGGCCTATAGCCAGTCACTCAAGCATCTAACACCTGAACTATGTATATGTTTCTCAAACTTTTGCTGTGAAATAGCTTTCATCAGCGGATCTACAATGTTGTCATCTGATGCGACCTTCTCGATCTTCACATCGCCACGATGTATGATCTCACGAATCAGATGGAAATATCGAAGAACATGCTTGGATCGTGGATGAGACCGTGGTTCCTTAGCCTGCGCTATAGCCCCGTTATTGTCACAATACAATGGAACAGGCTCAGCTGCTAACGGGAATACTCTTAATCCAATTAGGAATTTACGGATCCAAACTGCCTCTTTTGCTGCTTCAGCTACAGCAATATACTACGCTTCTGTTGTTGAATCGGCAATATCTCTTGCTTGAAAGATTTCTAGCTTACTGCTTCATTGTTCAAACAAAATATGTACCCGTATTGTAACTTAGAGTCGTCTTTATCGGTTTGGAAACTTGCATCGGTATACCCAGTTACCTCAAGTTCTCCATCTCCATAAACTAAGAAAGCATCATTAATTCGCCTAAGATACTTCAGGATATTCTTAACTGCCATCCAGTGACCATCACCTGGATCGGCCTGATAGCGACTACACATGCTCAACGCATACGAGACATCAGGTCGCGTACTTATCATGGCATACATGATCGATCCAACTGCCGAGGCAAACGGTATCCGACTCATACTGTTTCTCTCATCTTGAGTTTTAGGATATATGTCTTTAGATAGAGTGATGTCATGTGACACTAGTAATAGTCCCCTCTTAGACTGATCCATGTTGAATCTTTTCAACACTTTGTCAATGTACGTGCTATAGGAGAGTCCAAACAGCTTTCTAGATATATCCCGGTAGTTCTTTATTCCTAGAATATAGGCTGCCTCTCCTAGATCTTTCATGGAGAATTTTAATGAAAGCCAAGATTTCACCGATGTTAACATGGGAGTGTCATTTCCCATAAGCAATACATCATCAACATAAAGGACAATAAAAGTTAGTGCTCTCCCACTAACCTTCTTATATACACAAGGATCATCTTCATTTTGAATGTAATTATATTCTTTTATGATCTCATCAAAACATTGGTTCCATGACCGCGATGCTTGCTTCAGTCCATAAATGGACCGATTTAACTTACAAACCTTGTTTGCAAGTCTAGGCACGATAAAATCGTCAGGCTGTTGCAAATAAACATCCTCCAAAAGGTTTCCGTTAAGGTAAGCGGTTTTAACGTCCATCTGCCATATCTCCTAATCGAAATATGCAGCAATAGCAAGTATTATCCAAATGGATTTAATTATGGCAACGGGTGAGAAAGTTTCGTCATAATCGCACCATGTCGTTGACGATACCTCTTCACTACAAGCTTAGCTTGTACTTTTGTATGTTGCCATCCATATCGGTCATCTTCTTGAAGACCCATTTGCATCCAGTAGGCTTTATGCCTTCTGGTGCATCAACCAGTGTCTAAACTTGATTGGTGTACATGGAATCCATTTCGAACTTTATGGCCTCTTGCCATAAAAAGGAATCGATATCTTGTATCGCTTCCTCATACATAGCTGGTTCGTTATCCTTAATGAGATTAATATCTACATGAGGTGAGATCAGAAACACATACCTCTCAGGTTGTTTCTTGATTCTCTCCGACCTACGCGGTCCTTGTGTAATAGAAGATTGTGCTACAGTCTCATCCTGGATGGATTGTTCTTGCTCTGTTGAGGATTCTATGCCAGGAATAGTATCACTCCGATTTTCATCGAGTTCTATTTTCCTTCCACTAACCACTGTATTTAGGAATTCCTTCTCAATGAAAACCGCATGAAGAGGAACAAATACTTTGTTCTCTCATGGGTGATAGAAGTAATATCCTTTGGTTTCCCTAGGATATCCTACGAATAGGCATTTATTCGATTTGGTCTCAAGTTTGGTACCTTCCAAACGTTTGACGTATGCCAGCATCCCCAAATCTTCAGGAATGTGAAACCCGATTTCTTTCCTGTCCATATCTCATACGGAGTTTGTTGTACAGACTTTGACAGAATCTTATTCAAAATAATAATTGCACTGTTTAATGCATATCCTCGGAATGACATAGATAGCTCAGTGCGACTCATCATAGACCTTATCGTGTCCAACAAAGTTCGGTTTCTCCGTTCGGACACACCGTTTAATTGCGGGTGTTCTAGGAGGAGTCCACTGTGAAAGAATACAATATTCTTTCAAGTAATCTAGAAACTCATTTCTCAAGTATTCGCCACCACGGTCCTACCGTAATGTCTTTATAATCTTGCCTGTCTGTTTTTCAACTTCGTGTTGAAACTCTTTGATTTTCTACTTCGTGTTGAAACTCTTTGATTTTCTCAAAAGTTTCCAACTTGTGTCTCATCAGATATACATAACCATAACGCGATGCATCATCCATAAAGGTTACGAAGTATTCACATCCACCTCTAGCCTGGCTAGACATGGGCCCACATACGTCCCTATGAATGAGGGCTAACAGTTCAGTGGTGCGTTCACCCTTACAACTAAAAGGTGATTTAGGTATTTTGCCTAATAAGCAAGATTCGTAGACGTCATATGAATTTGGATCAAATCCATCCAAATACCCACTCTTCGAAAGTGTGGATATGCGATTATTGTTTATATGTCCCAGATGACAGTGCCACATATAAGTTTCATCTTTGTTACTCGTTTTGAGCCTTTTGTTTGTTATATTATATGTTGGAGATTGAATTATATTCAAAATATTAAGACCATTATTTGCAACAACAGTGCAAATTTCTACATCATTTTTATACACAAAACACCCAGTGTTCCTGAATACAACAGTATACCCACATTTGGCTAACATAGATACAGAAATAATATTCCTAGTAAAACTAGGTATATAATAACAGTCTGTAAGTTCAAGTACATGCCCCGAGGGCAGTTCTAAAATGAAAGTGCCAACGACCAAAATGTGAGTACCACAACCAGAATCAAAAATCCAATTTTTAAAACTAGAAGTAGTCATGTTTATTTCAATAACAAACATACCTGAAGCTGGTGCTTAGCCCGCTTTAATCTCTTTTTGGAGCGCCTTGTACTCGCGGCAGTCACGCTTCCAGTGACCCCGCTTACCGCACTAGAGGCAAACATCCTGAGAATTGTCCTTAGGCTTCCCAAAAGCCTTTGACGATTTAGCCATGCCCTTTCTTTTATGCTTCTTCTTCTTCACGCCTCCAGTCGTCTTGGGCCCAGCCCTCGGTGTCTAAGATGTCGAAGCAAAGTGCGCCTCGCGCTTATTGCCCTTAAGCAGCTCTTTCTCAATTTCCTTGAGAATTGACAATAAGTCTTCAAGAGTATCATCAGTGTTCATCAAATTGTAGTTTAGATGACCTGTCTCCGAGTGTCAGGGAGAGATTGCAAGATCACATCTACGGTAATCTCAGCCTCTAAGACTATCCCCATCTCAGCCAGCTCATCTATGTCGTTAATCATCTGTGCCACATGGGACTCAACATACATGCCTTCTGACATACGTGAGTAGAAGAGCTTCCTTACTAACTCATATCTCTGCGACCGTCGGTTCGATCGGTGAAGATCATACAACCTCACCAACATGTTATAGGGATCCAAGTCCCTGTTCGATAGACGAAAATACTGAGTCATGGAAGCAAGCATAATAGACTGAGCAGTATCACAATCATCGCTCTGAGTCTTCCAAAGCTCCAGCTCAATTAACTGATCAGGTTTGGGCTTAGGCCCAAGAGGTGTCTGTATGGTGTATAGCAGCCTCTCGACTCCAAGGACTATCCTTATATTCATTTTCCCATCGGCAAAGTTCGTGCCCTTAAAGACATTCTCACCAATGATAATGTCTCGGACATTTCCCTTTCCAGTCATCTTGACTACGATAGTCCAACTATCTAGTCAATGATATTTGGGTACAGTCTAACTGTTACAAGAAAAATAACATTGTATAGTCCAACTAATTAAATAATTTTGACGAAATATTTTGAAAGCACGTAAAGCTAAGTATCGGAATGAAATTGCAAATTCAATACTAGCCTCCCACTATTTTTCAGCGAGCCTCTAACCCTCTGTCGAGTACACGGGAAACCCAGATTCCTAGTGGGCTAGGATCCCGTTAAATAACACACAACTTTGACTTTGGCCAACAAGCAGTATGATATTTAACTAGGTAGATCTCGAAGATCAATTGGATCTCATCCAATTCCTAGATCCGGTAGGTGGACATCCAAGTCCGAAATATATATACAATATATATACCAATATATCCATTATATTTTCCTAACCTTTTTCCCTGAATCAACTAAGCCTTGGTTTTGGCACAACAAGCTTAATGATTCCAGTTAAGCGGGACCCATTGACATGGAAAGCTTCGCAATCAATGTCGATGGATTAGAAGTGATCTTGACTTTGGCCAACAAATCATGACTTGGACAAGACACCGTTATGGAGCAAAACTCTCATGAATCAAACACATCCGCAATTGACAAAGGTCTTGACTTTGGCCAACAAACCAATGCCAACTTTTGATCTTGAGTAAGAATCGCTCAACGGGAGGAAAATGCTTAATATGTTTTGAGGGTTTTTCGCGTAAATTGGCAACCAATTTCCAAAATTGGTGAGAAGAGAAATACAAAGAATAAGGAGATAAAACGCTGGACTCGCATGTCCAATTTAATAAATTCTAAATTTATTACAATTTCCAAAATTGCCATCGCTCGTCTAATATCCATCTGATATACATTATCCATACAACATATTCATGTATTAATACAAAGCATGGTATTCAATCAATCTAATCCAATTAATTAATCTTTGATTAATGACCATCCAATGTTCAAACAACGATTTGATTTGCGCGAGTCCAACTCGTTTAAGAAAAATACTTAAAGTATGTATTCTTGAATTATATCGAACTACAACTTTCAATCCAATTTATTTGTATTCAATAATAATTCCAATTTAATTCCAAATTAAATATTTACACTTATTTATATGCCTTAAAGACTTGGATTCCAAATCCAATCTTGATGGGTCTCAAAGGCCCAATAGCATCCAATGTCATTTTAATTAATATCCAATGGGATTTTAATTGATTCTTAAGGCATGTGCTTTGGCCATAATGGATCAAACCCAAAATGTCAAGGCCCAATAGGAATCACCCTATTACCAACAAATCAATTTAGGCCCATTAGGCCCAATCAAATTCTTTAAAGGGCCAAGTGATGTATTTGGACTTTATGGAATTGGTTTTGGGCCCAATTGGATCCAATCTAAAAGTCTAAAACCAAACTTGGTCAAACCAAGCCCATTAAGACCAATTACACACTTTTGGCCCAATAAACTTAAAAGGCCAATTATTATAATTTTAGTATTCCAAATATTTTAATTATTATAATTAAAGTGTATTAGCCATGATTAATTAATTAACCTTAATATTTCCAAAACATCTTAATTAACTAATTAATCATGCTTAAGTTAATCAATTTATGCTCAACACAAATTGAAGCAAAACATATCATTTTCATACTCAACATGCTCTTTGAATTTAATATAAACATTATTGACTTTGATTCCAATCTTATCAAACCAACAATCAACATTTATATCATGCTTTAAACACATCATATGTTGTAAAAAAATCAAAAATCAAACTGTAGTGGACTGCAGTGCATTCGGCCGCACCAAGGAGGATTTAAATTTTTGATTCATTTGATTTATCTCAAATATAATCATGCATAACTCTAAGTTATCATATTCTAAGCATGCTCAAACCATCAATTTGAAAAAATCATGTTCAAAACACAAAAGCCCAAAATTTTCGTCTCAAGAACCCTATAATTTTTCATGCTTAAACCTGGCTCTGATACCATTATTAGTTGTTCCTAGAACATGCCAAGGATCTAATAAGTATGAAAGCATGATAAATATCATTATAAGATGCGGAAAATACTTACAATGAACGGATTTGACTTTGAAAAATTTTAACTTTGATCTCCAAGATCCAAGAGTTCTATGTTGAATCCAAGCTTTGAGATGTTTCCCTATCACCTTTGTTGATTCCATAAAGTGCTAGCTAACTTGAATTTGCCACAAAATCAAAGAGAAAAGAACAAGGAAGCTCACGCCTAAAGCATTAGGGTTTCGAGAATTTTTGTGTTGTCTACACAAAATGAGAGAGAGAGAGAGGTTTTGGTAAAAGCCAATTTACCCTTTTCACCTAAACAAGGTGGTTGGGTAAATGGTTTTGCCAAAACCATTCCAAGGTGGTTGGAAAGTGGATGGTATGGCATAAATTCTAACCACTCCCTCAACTACCACATTTAAAGCGGGCCCCACATTTGAATTCAAAATTCGAATGGATTCTACGAATGTTTACCGCGGCTCGGATCCGTTTAATCCTATTAAAAGAATTCTTGTCGTTAAATAATTAAATCTAATTTAATTAAATGATGATGCCTCATAAATTTATTACGAATACCGTTTACGAATTAATTCTAAATTAATTCGTTCGCAAGTATTAAAGTCCGACTTTAATTTCGTGTTGAAATCTAATTCCAATTAATATATCTGATATTTTAATTTTAGCACATATCAATAAATTAAATAGAAAAATCAAATTTAACTATTAAATTTATTTTACCTATTAATTCCAAATTAATCGCTCTCTCTCTCTTTCGAACACATCCAATCCCAGATTAAATAATGCCTCAATTAATCCCAGATTAATTTTCTCTCTCTTAATTAATCCCATATTAATTCTAATTTAAATCAACTGTCATCGGTGAATCTTTGGGAAGCGACCCAAGAGACCTCTGGATATGTTGGCAGTAAATTCGGTTATCGGACTATCCAATTAAGTGTGTACCTCGTACTATATGTTAACCGATTTACAAGACATGATTGACTTCTAGCAAAGCACCGTGCCTACCCAATTCTCCAGAAATATTCTTACTGGAATATACAATCTATGTCAGGCGTAGAATACGTAGTATTACGTATTGCGATCCAGTATCAGATGTCACATGTTTGGCCTGGGGCTGGAATAGTGTCTGCCCCGTACGAAGCATATATCGGATATCAAGCAACTACTCTCTTTAAATCAAATAATCATGCCCTTGTCATATTATCCCAATGGTTGCAACACAATAGAGAACTAGTTTTAAATCATTGCGTGATCATCATCTCAATATGTCTGGAGTGATACTTCCATCTTGACATCACATCCAATACACTATGATTCTCAATAATCCAGTAGAGGCGTACACAGAACCTGTTAAAGCCCTGGACGACCTAAATCAAAGTTTACCAATTGTCGCAAGTACTAGTGATGCAAGTCTCAGGTTAAGCCAAATACACCTAACCTGAAGCGGACTCCCATAGACACATAGACATACTACGAATGGGATTCTACGGGGTCTATCCAAAGCGAAGCTATTTTTTGTACCATCGATGAAACACAACCTCCTATAGCACTTGCATAAGTATCCAATACTTAAATATATGAGAACTATGCCGTTATGCCCTCACAACGCGCACAAGTGCAATACCAGTCTATTCCGTATTATCGATGTCCAGTCTCGCTAATACTACGACTAGGGATATTTAATGATTAAACCTTTATGGATTGATAGTGTCTCATATCATCTCAATCCGGAACTAATCATAATGACTTCCACCATTTCTATATCAAAGTAAATAAATTACGAAACGGTAAAAGGCAATTTCATTATTAAATAATTAATTTTATACAAAAACACAATGTCTTTTACAAACAGTGACGCTATTGGTCATAATTGTCTAACATATATATACTCTTTTGAGTGTGCTAGCACATAGAAAGAAATGCCACAAATCTTCATTCTTCTTTTCATTAAATTCGGCCAAGCCAATTTTGGAGAAGAAAAGCTCAAAATGCCGTGAGCCATGAGGGAGAAAGGAGGGAGAAGAAGTTGTTTTTTGGTTTTTGGATTTCCAAAAATCTAATACAAAAAATTCAACTTCCAAAGTCAAAAAGCAAAAGGCATTAAAGACTTCCAACAACTCCCATCAATCATAAATAGTGATAAGCATCTCATCACTCAAAGTGATGTGACTTATGTCATAAGAATGACTAATTATTTGACGCTTGACGTGACTTGTGGGCCCCACTCGATTCAAAATACGAGCGGCCCCGTAAATACTACCGGGCTCGGGTTTGCTAATTCTGAATTAACGAATTTTCCGTTGCTACGTAATTAAATCAAATTTAATTAAACAATTATGCATAGTAAAATTACTATTCACATCGCAAGCGAATTAATTCTAAATTAACTCGTTTGCCCGAATTAAAATTCAATTTAATTCCGCGTTGAAATCCAATTTCGTTTAATATATAGGATATATTATTTTACCGATTCATTCCAAATTAATCGTTCTCTCTTTAATTAATATTTTATCCTAGATAAAATATCTCCGTAATTAATCCTAGATTAATTTCTTTCTCTCATTTAATTAATCCCATATTAATAATGTGCGAGTCATACGTCATCGGAGAATCTTCGTGAAGTGACCCATGAGATTCCTGGATATGTTGGTAGTAAATTCGGTTATCGGACTATCCGAATACGTAAGTACCTACTCTTACGTTTTTATCGATTTAAAAGACATGGTTGGCTTCTAGAAAAGCACTGTGCCTACCCAATTCTCCAGAATATTCTTAAAGGAATATACGATCTATGTCAGGCGTAGTATACGAAGTATTGCATATTATGATCCAGTATCAAATGTCACGTGCTAGGCCTGGGGCTGGTATTATGTCTGCCCCGTACGAAGCACATATCGGATCTCTGGTAACTAGTCTCTATAATCGGATAAACATGACCTAGTCATAATATCCCGATAGCTGCAGCATAAAAGAGCACCAGTTTCATATCCTATGTGATCATCATCTCCACTATGACTGGAGTAATACTTCCAGTTCGACATCACACCAAATACACTACGATTCTCAATATACCCAGAATAGGCGTACACAGAACCTGTTAAAGCACTGGATGACCAAAACCAAAGTACATTGATTATCGCTAGTATTAGCGATGTAAGTCTCAAGTTAAGACCAAATACACCTACCCTGAAGCGGACTCCCATAGACACAAAGACATACTACCAATGGGATTTCGTTTGGTCTATCCAAAGCGAAGCTGTTTTCCATACATCGGTAAAACACAACCTCATATCGCACTTGTATAAGTATCCAATACTTAAATATATGAGAACTATGTCGTTATGCTCCCACAACGCGCACAAGTGCAATACTAGTCTATTTCGTATTATCGATGTCCAGTCTCGATAATACTACGACTAGGGATGTTTAATGATTAAAGCTTTATGGATTGATACTATCTCATGTCATCTCAATCCGGAACTAATCATAAGGACTTCTATCATTTATATATCTTGGTAATCCAATTACAAATGATAAAAGGTCAATTTCCTTCGTCACATAGTTAATTTGTACAATAACACAATGATCTGTACAAAATAGTGCGGCTATGGGTCATAATTGTCCAACAATCTCCCACTTGGCCTATAGCCAATCACTCATATGTCTTACACCTGAACTATATACGAATGGCTCAAACGTCTGCTGCGAAACAGCTTTCGTCTGCGGATTTATAAGGTTATCATCTGATGTGATTTATTCAATCATCACATCTCGACGATGTATGATCCGACGAATCAGATGAAACCATGTGAAATACATATCAGATCGTTGATGAGACCATTAATTCTTTAGCCTGTGTTTTAGCCTAGCTCAGCTGCTAACAGAATTATTTCTAATCTAATTAGAATTGTTTATATCCAAAATGTTACTTTTGCTGTGCCACTTGCAGCAAAATTCCGCTTTTGTTGTTTATTCGGTAACAGTATATTGCTTGGAAGATTTCCAACTCATTGTTCCGTTATTCAAACTATATAATACTGTTTTGTGACTTATAGTTATCTTTGTCGGTCTGGAAACTTACAGTAGTGAACCCAGTCACTGTAAGTTCTCATTCTCCATAGTATAAGACAGCATCTTTAGTTCATCTAAGACACTAAAAGATGTTCGTAACATCAATCCAATGACTGTCACATTGATTGTCATAATTTTGACTCCATATGCTCAAAACATATGAGACACCAGGCCATGTATATATCTTTCAATGTACGAGTATTCAGAGAGTGCCAACAACCTTTTAGATCTATCTTGTAGATCCTTATTCCTATAATAAAGGTTGTTTCTCCCAAGAATTTTACGGAGAATTTCATGAAAGCCAAGCTTTCACCTATTGTATTATGGGAATATCATTTCCAAGAAATGACATATGATCATTATTTAGGACAATCATTTGTTAGTGCGCTCCCACTAACCCTCTTATATACACAAGAATCATATTTGTTTTGAATTAAATCATATACTATTATGATTACATCAAAATTATAGTTCCAAGAAAGCAATGCTTGCTTTAATCCATGAATGGATCGAATTTACTTGCAAACCTAGTTTGCTTATACTTTGTACGGCAAAATCGTCAGGATATTAATAAACATCCTCCAAAAGGTTTCATAAATGAAACATACAGCATTCGCAAGCATTATCCAAATGGATTCAACCATGGCAACGGGTAAAAGGATTCATCGTAATCAACATCATATTGATGACAATACCCTTTCTGTATAAGTCTAGCTTTATACATTTATATGTCGTCATCAATGTATGTCTTCCTTGAAGACCTTTATAGTACCCACAGACACAATGCCTTACATTACAACAACCAGTGTCCAAACTTGGTTGGTATACATGGAATCCATTTCGGATATTATGGCACTTTGCCATAATAGAGACTCGATACCTTGTATCACTTCCTCATACGTAGTCAGTTCTCAATAAGATTGACATATTTATGAGGTGAGATCAGAAACCCATACCTCCCAGGTTGTTTTCTGACTCTCTCAAACTACGCAGTTCTTGTGTATTTGAATATTATGGTACAGTTTTATCCTTGATGAACTGTTTGTGTTCCATTAAGGAATCGGTGCCTGGAATAGTATTACTACGATTTTCATCGAGTTTTACTTTCCTCCCACTTACCACTGCATATAGGTGTTCCTTTTAGGAATACCGCATGGAGAGCAACAATTAAATTGTTCTCTAGTGAGTTGTATAAGTACTATACTTTGGTTTCCCTAGGACAACCAATTACAGATAGGAAGTTATCCAATTTGGGTTCTAGTTTGGTATCATCCAAACATATGCTTAGCATTCCTAAATATTCAGGAACGAGAAACCCAGTTTCTTTCCTGTTCATATCTAATATGAATTCTGTCTAACAGATTTTCATGGAACCTCAAAATAAGTATTGCACTATTTAATGCTCATCCTTTTGCAGGAAAATGGTAGCTTAAAGAGACTCATGATTAACCTCAAAGTATGAATTCTCGAATTAAATTAAACTATATAATTAAATCCGATTCAATTTATATTTAATACCAATTCACTACTGAATTCCAAATTAAACATTTACACTTCATATTGAACCTTTGTGACTTAGATTCCAAATCTAATCGTTACGGGTCTCAAAGCCCGATTAACATCCAATTTCGTTCAATTAACGTCCAATGGGCTTTCAATTAATTTCTTAAGGCGTGGGCTTCGGCAACCAAAGCTCAATCAAGGAATTACCCCATAAGCCTAGAAATCAATTTTGGCCCATTTGGCCCAATTAAACTTTAAAGGCCCGTTAGTCGCAATTGGACTTTCTGGAAGTGGTTTTGGGCCCAATTGGATCCAACCAATTTAACCTAAACCTAACTTGGTACAAACAAGCCCATTAAAGCCCATTTACAACTTTCAAGCCTAATTTCTAAAATTGGCCCAACATAATTAAATTTCAAAATCCAATTTCATAATTTAATTACATAAAATGTATGGCATAACTAATTACCCAAATCAATATTTCCAAAACACCAAATTAGCCTAATTAATCATGTTTATCATCATTATCACATGTCCAACACATTTTGATAAAAATCAAATCCAATACATGCTTATCAAGTCTCGGCCAAAGGGGAATTTCAAAATAAATTCGGTTTCAATCAAATTAAATCCACAATCGACATTTCCCGAATGATTCTAACTCATCCAATGAATCAAAAATTCAAAATCCAAGACATTTAGGGTTCATGAAGGATTCAGCCAAGCCATCCAATTTGGGTAAAAATGTTCCAAACTCAATTTCTTGAAATTGATCCAATCAATCTTCAATTCAACATGATTTAAGCATATTCAAACATCCAATTTAATCAAATCATGCTCAAAATCAATTTACCCAATTTTAAGCCCTAAATTAAATTTCATGCTTTTAATTTGCTCTGATACCATTGTTGGAGTTCTACGGTCCCAAGGATCAAATTATAAGCATTAAAACATGTGTGAATACACTCGAGGAAGTTGCGGAATACTTACATCGATCGGTTCAGACGATGCGGTGATGAACAAAATCATTTTCTGCTCCTTCATGCTCACGGCAGTGGAAGATTTGGTACCCCATTGGATTCGGCAATGGAAGTGGTTCCATGAATCTCCAAGCTTCCAAATGGTATTCCAAGCCCACGAGTGGGTTTCCTTTTCACCTACGGACGACTCCGGAGTGTGCTACACCTTGATTTCTAAAGAAAATAGACTATTGGACTGCTCATCATTCTCGGTTTTTGACTAGTGAAAGAAGGCAGAATATAGCCCATTGGGCCTGAGAAATGGAGAAGTGAGGAAGAGAGAGTTGTGTGGTTGGTTTGCCAAAAGTGTATCTAATACACTACCTCAATTTTCAAAATAAATTTACAAATTATTTGCTTTCAAAAAGTCAAACAACAAAGTTTCCAACTACCATCATCCATCACTATTCACATCCATCAAGTTGTCAAGTCACATCACTCAAAGTGACAAGTGATTTGATGCTTGAAATGACTAGCGATTTGACATTTGATGTGAGAAACGATTTGACTATTGATTTGACTTGCATGCCGTACTCGAATTTGAAATACAAATACGCTCGCAAACAATCCTGGGCTCGGGTTCACTAATTCTAAATTAACGAGTTTTCCGTTGCGTGGTAATTAAATCTAATTTAATTAAATAATCATGCTAAGTAAAATTACTATTAACGTTGCTAACGAATTAATTCTAAATTAACTCATTCGGCCGAATTAAAATCTAATTTTAGTTCCGCGTCAAAATCAAATTTTATTTAATATATCGAATATATTAATTTATCGATTAATTCCACATTAATCGTTATCTCTCTTTAAATGATATTTTATCCCAGATAAAATATTTCCGTAATTAATCATAGATTAATTTTCCCTCTCATCTAATTAATCCTATATTAATTAAGTGCGAGTCATACGTCATCGGTGAATCTTCGGGAAGCGACCCATGAGATCCCCAGATATGTTGGCAGTAAATCCGGTTATCGGACTGTCCGAATACGAATGTACCAAGTACTACGTTTTACCGAATTACAAGACAAGGTTGGCTTCTAGCAAAGCACCATGCATACCCAATGCTCCAGAAATATCCTTACAGGAATATAGTGATCTGTATCAGGCGTAGTATACATAGTATTGCGTATTTCGATCCATTATCGGATGATCACATGTAAGGCCTGGGGCTGGTTCAGTGTCTGCCTCGTACGAAGCATATATCGGATGACGAGCAACTAGTCTCTTTATAATCGGATAATCATGACCAAGTCATATTATTCCGATAGTTGCAACCCTTTAGAGAACCAGTTCTGTATCCCTACGCGATCATCATCTCCATATGATTGGAGTGATACTTCCGTCTTGACATCACACCCAATACACTACGATTCTCAATATACCCAGCAGAGGCGTACACAGAACCTGTTAAAGTCCTGGATGACCAAAACCAAAGCATATTAATTTTCGCAAGTATTAGCGGTGCAAGTCTTAGGTTAAGACCAAATACACCTACCCTGATTTCGGACTTCCATAGACACATAGTCATAATACCAATGGAATTCCGAAGGGATCTATCCAGAGCGAAGCTATTTTCCGTACCATCGGTAAAAACACAAACTCCTATTACACTTGCATGAGTATCCTATACCCAAATATATGAGAACTAAGTCTTTATGCCCTCATAACGCGCACAAGTGTAATACTAGTCTTTTACGTATTCATCGATGTACAATCTCGATAATAATCTGACTAGGGATATTTAATGATTTGTCCTTCGTGGACTGATACGGTCTCATATCATTCTCAATCCAGAAACAAATCATAAGGACCTCCTATCATTTATACATCTTGGTAATCTAATCACAAATGATAAGAGAGCAATCTCCTTTGTCACATAGTTAATTTGTACAACAACACCATGATCTGTACAAAATAGTGATGCTATGGGTCATAAATGTCCAACAATCTCCCACTTGGCCTATAGCCAGTCACTCGAGTGTCTGACACCCGAACTATGTACAGTTGGCTCAAATTACTGAGAAAGTGCTTTCGTTAGCAGATTTGCATGATTATCATCTGATGCGATTTATACGATCATCACATCACCATGATGTATGATCCGAACGAATCAGATGAGTATCGAAGTATATATCTTGATCATTGATGAGACCATTAATTCTTTAGCCTGTGCTGACGCCTAGCTCAGTTGCAAACAGAACTATATCTAATCTAATTAGATTTATTATTGACCAAGATTACTTCTATTGCTGCCTCAGCTGCAGTAATAACCCGTATTTGTTGTTTATTCGGTAACATCATCCTGCATGGAAGATTTCCATAGACACAGTACCGTTATTCAAAATATATAGTACCATTGTTTGACTTAAAATCGTTTATTGGTTAGGAAACTTTCAACAGTGATCCCAGTCACTTCATGTTTTTCTTTCTCTATAGTTTAAGAAAGCATCCTTAATTCTCTAAGATACTAACGGATGTTCTTAATATCAATCCAGTGACTATCACTTGGATTGTCCTGTTTGTGAATCCATATGCTCAAAGTGTATGAGACACAAGGTCACGTACATTTTTCAATGTACGAGTTCTCGGAGAGTGTTCTTGAAAGCCAAGCTTTCACTGATTGTATTATGGGAATATCATTTCCAAGAAATGATATATTATCAATAATTATAGGACAGGCTTTGTCAGTGCGCTCCCAGTAACCTCCTTATATATACACAATCATTTTCGTTTTGAATTAAATCATATACCATTATGATTACATCAAAATGATAGTTCCAAGAACCTAATGCTTGCTTCAATCCCTCCATGGATCGAATAACCTGCAAACCTTGTTTGCTAGTTTTGGTATGACAAAATCGTCAGGATATTTTAAACATCCTCCAAATGGTTTCCGTTTAAGGAAAGCAATTTTCCCGTTCAGCTGCCATATTTCATAAATGAAACATGCAGCATCAGCAAGCATTATCCAAATGGATTTACCGTGGCAACATGTAAAAGACTTCGTTGTAATCAACACAATATTGATAATTATACATTTTCGCTACAAGCCTAGCTTAGTACGTTGGTATGTTGCCATCCATGTATGTCTTCCTTGAAGACTTATATAGTACCAATAGGCACAATGCCTTGTGGTACATCAACTAGTATCCAAACTTGGTTGATTTACATGGAATCCATTTTGGATTATATGGCACTTTGCCATAATAGGGAGTCGATACCTTGTATCACTTCCACATTCGTAGTCAGTTGGCATTCCTTAATAAGATAGACATCTTTATGAGGTGAGATCAGAAACCCATACCCCAGGTTGTTTTCTGACTCTCTCCGATCTACGCCGTTCTTATGTATTCGAAGATTACTGGTATAGTTTCATCCTTGATGAACTATTTGTGTTCCATTAAGGACTTGGTGCCTTGAATAGTATTACTCCGATTTTCATCAAGTTTTACTATCCTCCCATTTACCACTTCATATCGGTATTCCACTTAGGAAAACCGCATGGTGAGCAACAATCACATTGTTCTCTTAGTGAGTTGTATAAGTACTATACTTTGGTATCCCTCGGATAACCTACAATTGGCACTTATCCAATTTGGGTTCTAGTTTGGTATCATCCAAACTTATGCCTAGCATTCCCAAATCATCAGGAGTGAGAAACTCGGTTTCTTTCTTGTTCATATCTAACATGAAGTCTGTTAAACATATTATTATGGAACATTATTCAAAATAAGTTCTACACTGTTTATGCTTATCCGTTGAAGGAAATGGTAGCTCAGAGCGACTCATGATTAATCTTATCAGGTGCAATAAAATTCGGTTTATCCTCTTCGGACACACCATCAAATTGACGTATTCCGGGAGGAGTCCTCATTTGAAAGAATACTATACACTTTCAAGTATATGAGAAACTTATTGCTTAAGTATTTTCCATTACGGTCTTACCGTGACGGCTTTAATACTTTAGCCGTTCTTTTCGTCTATTTCGTGTCGAAACTTTAAAAGTTTCCGATTTGTTTTTCAAAAGAGACACATAACCATAACACGATGCCACTTCCGTAAGTTCACGAAATATTCATATCTACCTCTAGCCTAGCTAGACATAGGCCTACTTGCTTCACTATAAACTAGGGCTAACAGATTACTGGCATTTACACTTTTACCAAGTAAATAGTGTTTTAGACACTTTGCCCAATAAATTAGATTCATAAACTTTATTTGAATAGAATCAAATCAGTCCGAGTACCCACTCTTCGAAAGTGTGGATATACGAGTCTTGTTTAATTATGTCCCAGACAAAAATGCCACAATATGTTTCATCTGATCAAATCAGTTTGAGCTATTTATTTGTCATGTTCTGTGTTTGAGATTTATTTATATTCAAAATAGAAATTCTGTTATTCACATCTAATGTGATTATCTCAATATCATCTTTATATAATAAAACACTTTAGTGTTCTAGAATATAAAAGTACATCCGCAACAGATTGAACTCGATATAGAGATAATGTTTCTAGTCAAACTAGTTACATTATAACAGTTTCCTAATTTAAGTACATACCTGAAGGGTAGTTCCTAAACTTAGGTATCTATGGTTAGAACAGTGACTTTCGTCCCATTTCCGACTTACAGATTAATCTCATCTAAAGTCAGTATCCTGCTCATAGCAGATTCTGCACATCAGTACATATATTTATATACCACACTAAGTATTTAAAATCCAATTTTAATACTAGTAGTGAACATATTTATGGCAAACATATTTGAAGTCAGAGCCTTGCCCCGTATTTTATTCCTTCATGTCTGCTTTGTCCAAACGGCAGTCACGCTTCCGCGATTCCGTTTGCCACAATTTAGGCAGACAATTTGGGATATGTCCTTTATCTTCCAAGAAGATTATGATGATT
This sequence comes from Zanthoxylum bungeanum, assembly GCA_019454045.1. Lineage (NCBI taxonomy): Eukaryota > Viridiplantae > Streptophyta > Magnoliopsida > Sapindales > Rutaceae > Zanthoxylum > Zanthoxylum bungeanum. The sequence continues at coordinate 48,622 of SKCR01045823.1, forward strand.
TTGCCTTTGCCCCATTTCTACATTCTAGAAGCATTTGGCCAAGCTTTGACCATCTAGAATATCGAAGTAAGGTGCGTCTTGTGCTACTTTCCTAATTGCAAAGTTTGACTTTATCTCATTGAGAATAGTCATTAACTCTCCAAGAGTTATTTATTGCAATTCGGTACTTATAAAATCTAAGTATAGATTTATGAAGATCCTTCAATTTCAATATCATACTTTAAGGATCTAATCCTTAGTTCTGATTAAGAAATTAAGGAGTCTATGCGACAAGCATAATGGATTAAGCATTAAAGTTATCATCACATAAATCTTCCAAAGATTATGCTCTACTATTTGCTTAACTCCGGGTTTAGGCCTAATATGTTATTTTATCAAATAAAGTAACTTACTAGTTTCCAGGACCATCCTGAAATTTATTCCCAATTTGAAAATTAAACCATTTAAATATATTATCCCTAGGATTATGTTTTAAATGTCAATCTTTCAATTTTATCTTGATTCTAATAGTCCAACTATTTAATCAACGATTTCAGGTACTGTTTATTATAATGATTACAACAGTCCAACTATTTAATCAACAATAATTTTAATAGATAAATTCAATTATATTGATTACTATAATCCAATTATAAAATCAATTACAAATGAATAGTTTGAATACAGTCCAACTGTTTTAAAATAAACAACGATTTAAATATTAGTCCAACTAACATTTAATTTATTTGATGAATGTAGTTGTTTGAGCGCGTATGGCAAGTAATTAAACGAATATTGCAAATCTCATACTTGTCTCGCACTATTTTTTGGCGAGCCTCTAATCCTCTGTCGAGTACTCGGGAAACCGTGTTTCCTAGCGGGCTAGGATCTCGTTAAATATCACACAATCTTGACTTTGGCCAACAAATTATATGATAATTAACTAGGTAGATCTCTAAGATCAATTGGATCCAATCCAATTCTTAGATCCAGTAGGGGAACATCCAAGTCCGAAACATATATTTTTGATATGCCAGTATATTTAATATATTGCCTAACCTTTTTTCCTCTGAATCAACTAAGCCTTGGCTTTGGCACAATAAACTTAGTGATCCCAGTTAAGCGCGACCCATTGACCAGAAAGCTTCGTAATCAATGTCGATGGACAAGAAGTGGTTTTGACTTTGGCCAACAAACCACAACTTGGACAAGACACCAATATGGAACAAAGCTCTCGTGATTCAAACACATCATCGACGGATAAAAGCCTTGACTTTGGCCAAAAAGCCAATGCTAGTCTTGGATCTTGAGTGAGAATCACTCAACGGAAGGAAAAACGCTTAATATTTTGTTAGGGTTTTCACGTACAAATTGGCAACTAAATTATTATCTTTGTTAAGGTCTCATCATCATACACCCTTAAACATGCATTCTAAACACATAATAAAGTGCGTATAATAAAGTAATAATGATATGTAGATGGATATTTTACACATTGATCCTAGATCAAATCTCTCCATTTCTCTCTCCCGCTAGCACATGTATTACTTCTACCCGTTACACTACACTTCTAAAGAAACCTCATTTACATTGAGAGGAATATGTGAGAAGAGAATACAAAAAATAAGGAGGTAATAAGGCTAGACACGCTTGTCCAATTAATAAATTCCAAATTTATTATAATAATTTCTAAAATTACCCCACCCATCTAATTTCCATCTGATATACATTATTCATGCATCGCAACCATGTATTCACACAAGCATGTTATCAATCAATCTAATCAAATTAATTAATCTGATAATTAATGACCATCTAATGTTCAAACAACGATTTGATTTTATGTGAGTCAAACTCGTTTTACGAATAAGTACTCAAAGTATGAATTCTCGAATTAAATTAAACTACATAATTAAATCCAATTCAATTTCTATTTACTACTAATTCACTATTTAATTCCAAATTAAACATTTACACTTTATATTGAACCTTTGTGACTTAGATTCCAAATCTAATCGTTACGGGTCACAAAGCCCGATTAACATCCAATGTCGTTTAATTAACGTCCAATGGGCTTTCAATTAATTTCTTAAGGCGTGGGCTTCGGCAACCAAAGCCCAATCAAGGAATTACCCCATAAGCCTAGAAATCAATTTCGGTCCATTAGGCCCAATTAAACTTTAAAGGCCCATTAGTCGCAATTGGACTTTATGGAAGTGGTTTTGGGCCCAATTGGATCCAACCAATTTAACCTAAACCTAACTTGGTACAACCAAGCCCATTAAAGCTCATTTACAACTTTCAATCCCAATTTCTAAAATTGGCCCAACATAATTAAATTTCAAAATCCAATTTCACAATTTAAATACATAAAGTGTATGGCATAACTGATTACCCAAATCAATATTTCAAAAACACCAAATTAGCCTAATTAATCATGTTTATCATCATTATCACATGTCCAACATATTTTGATAAAAATCAAACCCAATATATGCTTATCTAGTCTCGGCCAAATGGGAATTTCAAAATCGATTCGGTTTCAATCCAATTAAATCCACAATCGACATTTCCCTAATGATTCTAACTCATCAAATAAATCAAAAATTCAAAATCCAAGACATTTAGGGTTCATGAAGGATTCGGCCAAGCCATCCAATTTGGGCAAAAATGTTCCAAACACAATTTCTTGAAATTGATCCAATCAATCTGTAATTCAACATGATTTAAGCATATTCAAACATCCAATTTAATCAAATCATGCTCAAAATCAATTTACCCAATTTTAAGCCCTATATTAAATTTCATGCTTTTACTCCGCTCTGATACCATTGTTGGAGTTCTACGGTCCCAAGGATCGAATCATAAGCATTAAAACATGTGTGAATACAATCGAGGAAGTTGCGGACTACTTACATCGATCGGTTGAGACGATGCGATGATGAAAAAAATCATTTTATGTTCCTTCATGCTCACAGCAGTGGCAGATTTGGTGCCCCTTGGATGCGGCCATGGAAGTGGTTCCATGAAGCTCCAAGCTTCCGAATGGTATTCCAAGCCCATGGGTGGGTTTCCCTATCACCTACGGATGACTCCAGAGTGTGCTAGCACCTTGATTTCTCAAGAAAATCGACTATTGGACTGCTCATCATTCTTGGTTTTTGACCAGTGAAAGAAGGTAGAATACAGCCCCTTGGGAGTGAGAAATGGAAAGTGAGGAAGAGAGAGTTGTGTGGTTGGTTTGCCAAAAGTGTATCTAATACACTACCTCAATTTCCAAATTAAATTAGCAATTTATTTGCTTTCAAAAAGTCAAACAACAAAGCTTTCTATCTACTACCATCCATCACTATTCACATCCATCAAGTTGTCAAGTCACATCACTCAAAGTGACAAGTGATTTGAAACTTGAAGTGACTAACGATTTGACGCTTGATGTGAGTAATGATTTGACGCTTGATTTGACTTACGTACCGCACTCGAATTCGAAATGCGAATGCTCTCGCAAATAATCCCCGGCTCGGGTTCGTTAATTCCAAATTAACGAGTTTTCCGTTGCGTCGTAATTAAATATAATTTAATTAAATAATCATGCCAAGCATAATTACTATTCACATCGCTAACGAATTAATTCTAAATTAACTCGTTCGTCCGAAATAAAATCTAATTTTAATTCCGCGTCGAAATCCAATTTCATTTAATATATCAAATATATTAATTTATCGATTAATTCCACATTAATCGTTATCTCTCTTTAAATGATATTTTATCCCAGATAAAATATCTCCGTAATTAATCCCAGATTAATTTTCCCTCTCATCTAATTAATCCCAGATTAATTAAGTGCGAGTCATACGTCATCGGTGAATCTTCGGGAAGAGACCCATGAGATCCCCGGATATATTGGCAGTAAATCCGGTTATTGGACTGTCCGAATACGTACGTACCAAGTACTACATTTTACCGCTTTACAAGACAAGGTTGGCTTCTAGCAAAGCACCATGCCTACCCAATGCTCCAGAAATATCCTTACAGGAATATAGTGATCCGTATCAGGCGTAGTATACATAGTATTGCGTATTTGGATCCATTATCGGATGATCACATGTAAGGCCTGGGGCTGGTTCAGTGTCTGCCGCGTACGAAGCATAAATCGGATGACGAGCAACTAGTCTCTTTATAATCGGATAATCATGACCAAGTCATATTATTCCGATAGTTGCAACCCTTTAGAGAACCAGTTCTGTATCCCTACGCGATCATCATCTCCATATGATTGGAGTGATACTTCCGTCTTGACATCATACCCAATACACTACGATTCTCAATATACCCAGCAGAGGCGTACACAGAACCTGTTAAAGTCCTGGATGACCAAAACCAAAGCATATTAATTTTCGCAAGTATTAGCGGTGCAAGTCTTAGGTTAAGACCAAATACACCTACCCTGATTTCGGACTTCCATAGACACATAATCATACTACCAATGGAATTCTGAGGGGGTCTTTCCAGATCGAAGCTGTTTTTCGTACCATCGATAAAAACACAACCTCTTATTACACTTGCATGAGTATCCTATATCCAAATATATGAGAACTATGTCGTTATGCCCTCATAACGCGCACAAGTGTAATACTAGTCTTTTACACATTCGTCGATGTCCAATCTCGATAATAATCTGACTATAGATACTTAATGATTTATCCTTCATAGACTGATACTGTCTCATATCATTCTCAATCCAGGAACAAATCATAAATACCTCATATCATTTATACATCTTGGTGATCTAATCACAAATGATAAGAGAGCAATCTCATTTGTCACATAGTTAATTTGTACAACAACACCATGATCTGTACAAATAGTGATGTTCTTGGTCATAACTGTCCAACAGTCCCATTTTCGATTCGCAGATAAATCTCATCTGAAGTCAGTATCATGGTAATAAGCAGATTCTGCCCATCAGTACATATTTATGTACCACACTTAGTATCTAAAATCCAATTTTAATACAAGTAGTGAACACGTTTATGATAAACATACTTGAAGTCAAAGCCTTGCAATTTCTTCTATTCCTTCATGTCTGCCATGTCCACACGCCAGTCACGCTTTAGTGATCCCGTTTGCCATAATTTTAGGCAGACATCTTGGAATACGTCATTTGTCCTCATAGAAGATTGTGATGATTTTGCTTTTGCCCTTTTATACACCCCAGAAGCCTTCAGCCAAGCCTTGTCCTTCCGGGATATCGAAGTAAGATGCGCCTTGTGCTTTTTGCCCTTTTGCAAACTTTGGCTTTGTCTCATTGAGCATAGCCATTAACTCTCCAAGAGTTTACTATTGCAATTAATGCTTCTAAGATCTAAGTATAGACCTATGAAGATCCTTCAATTTCAACATCATGGTTTAAAGATCTAATCCTTAGTGATGATGATGAAATTAAGGAGTCATTATGGCAAGGATAACAGATTAAGCACTAAAGTTATCATCACATGAATCTTCCAAAGATCATGCTCTACTATTTGCTTAACTCCGGGCTTAGGCCAAAGACGTCACTTTTATCAAATAAAGTAACTTCTCAGTTCTCAAGACTATCCTGAGGTATTATTCCCAATCTGAAAATTAAAGCCGCTTAAACACATTTTCATCCAAGATTATGTTTTAAAAGCTCAATTTTTCAGTTTATCTTGATTCTAATAGTCCAACTATTTAATCAACTATTTAATATGATGATTACTATAGTCTAACTATATAATCAACTATAATTAAATTAGTTAAATTCAATTATATTGATTACTACAATCCAATTATAAAATCAACTATAATTGAAATAGTTTGAATACAGTCCAACTGTTTAATTAAAACAACGTTTGTATATTTTGACCAATCATGAAATGAGCGCATATGGCAAGTATCTAAACGAAATCGCAAATTTAATACTTGCCTCCCACTATTTTTCGGCGAGCCTCTAACCCTCTGTTGAGTACTCGGGAAACCCAGTATCCTAGTGGGCTAGGATTCCATTAAATAACACACAAACTTGACTTTGGCCAACAAATTGTATGATACTTAACTACGTAGATCTCTAAGATCAATTGGATCCCATCCAATTCCTAGATCCAGTAGGTGGACATCCAAGTCCGAAACATATATCTTATATATGCCAATATATCCAATATATTCCCTAACCCTTTTTCCTCTGAATCAATTAAGCCTTGACTTTGGCACAATAAACTTAATGATCCCAGTTAAGCGGAACCGATTGACTATGGAAAGATTCGTAATTAGTGTCGATGGACAAGAAGTGATCTTGACTTTGGCCAACAAATCACAACTTGGACAAGACACCGATATGGAATATAGCCTTCATGATTCAAACACATCCGCGACGGACAAAGGTCTTGAATTTGGCTAACAAACCAGTGCCAATCTTGGATCTTGAGTAAGAATCACTCAATGGAAGAAAAAATGCTTAATATTTTTTGAGGGTTTTTCGCGTAATTGGCAACCAATTAATTATCTTTGTTAAGGTCTCATCATCATACACCCTTAAACATGCATTCTAAAAGCGTAATAAGGCACGTAAATAAATATAATAATGATATGTGGATGGATACTTAACACATTTTGTTCCTAGAATAAATCTCTCTCTTTCCCCTCTCCCGCTAGCACAACTTTTACCCAATTACATAACACTTCTAAAGAAACCTCATTTACATTGAGGGGAATAGGTGAGACGAGAAATACAAAGAGAAAGGAGGCAATAGGCTGGACACGGAGGTCCAATTTAAATAAATTCTAAATTTATTACAATAATTTACAAAATTGCCCTCACCCATCTAATGTCCATCCGATATACATTATTCATACATCGCATCCATGTATTCACACAAAGAATGTTATCAATCAATCTAATCCAATTAATTAATCTGAAATTAGTGACCATCCAATGTTCAAACAACGATTTGATTTGTGCGAGTCCAACTCATTTTAAGAATTAGTACTCAATGTAGGAATTCTTGAATTATATCAAACTACAATATTAAATCCAATTTAATTCGTATTCAATACTAATTCGTTATTTAATTCTAAATTAAATAATTACACTTTTATAATGAGCCTTTGCGACTTAGATTCTAAATCTAATCTTAACGGGTCTCAAAGCCTGATTAACATCCAATGTCATTTAATTAAAGTCCAATGGACTTTCAATTAATTTCTTAAGGCATGGACTTTTGGTCAATATGGGTCAAACCCAAATACCAAATCCCATTTAAGGAATTACCCTTATTTGCCAAGAAACTAATTTAGGCCCATTAGGCCCAATAGTCATATTTGGACTTTATGGATATGGTTTTAGGCCCAATTGGATCCAACCAATTAATCTAAAACAAACTTGGCCCAACCATGCCCATTAAGCCCAAATACAACTTTACAAGCGCAATTCCAAATTTGGCCCCACTAATTAAATTCCAAATTTCATAATTTAATTAATTCAAGTGTATTAGCCAAAATTAATTAACAAATCTAATGTTTCCAAAACACTAATTAATTCAACTAATCATGCCAATCATTTCCAATTCATGTCCAACCCAAAATCGAAGCAAAATCAACTCATTTTTTATGCTTCTAAGTCAGGACAATAGTAGGGTTTTTATGTCCAATTCCGATTTCAATCCAATTGAATCCTAAATCAACATTTCCCAATTGATTTCAACTCATCCAATGAATCAAAAAAAAATCACTATGACATTAGGGTTCAATTGTATTCGGCCAAGCCAACCCAATTTGGGGAAAATTGTTCCAAATCAATTTTCATGAAATTGATCATATACAACTTCAATTAATCATCATTTAAGCATACTCAATCAAACAATTTCATCAAATCATGCTCAAATAGATTTTACCCAATTTTAACCCTAAATCATTTTCATGCTCAATTAGGCTGTAGATACCATTGTTGGGTTTCTAAGCAGTCCCAAGATCAATTAAGCAATGAAAACATGTGTAAACACTACAAAGAAGTATGGCGGAATCATACTCACATTGATCAGATTGGATGCGTCGAAGAAAAATATTTTCCTCCATGGTGATGAAGCTATCGGCCAACCCTAAATTTGTGCTCCATGGATGAACTTCAAGCTCCAAGCTTTATTTAAAAAATTCCATGCTCATGGGAGAAGTTTCCCTATCACATTTGTATATACTCTTTTGAGTGTGCTAGCACATAGAAAGAAATGCCACAAATCTTCCTTCTTCTTTTCATTAAATTCGGCCAAGCCAATTTTGGAGAAGAAAAGCTCAAAATGTCGTGAGCCATGAGGGAGAGAGGAGGGAGAAGAAGTTGTGTTTTGGTTTTTGGATTTCCAAAAATCTAAAACCAAAAATTCAACTTCCAAAGTCAAAAAGCAAAAGGCATTAAAGCCTTCCAACAACTCCCATCAATCACAAATAGTGACAAGCATCTCATCACTCAAAGTGTTGTGACTTATGTCACAAGAATGATTAATAAATTGACGTTTGACGTGACTTGTGGGATCCACTCAATTCGAAATGTGAGCGGCCCCGTAAACGCTCCCGGGCTCGGGTTCGCTAATTCCAAATTAAGGAATTTTCTGTTGCGACGTAATTAAATCAAATTTAATTAAATAATTATGCCTAACAAAATTACTATTCACGTCGTAAGCGAATTAATTCTAAATTAACTCGTTTTCCCGAATTAAAATTCAATTTTAATTCCGCGTCGAAATCCAATTTCATTTAATATATTGGATATATTATTTTACCGATTAATTCCAAATTAATCGTTCTCTCTCTTTAATTAATATTTTATCCCAGATAAAATATCTCCGTAACTAATCCTTGATTAATTTCTTTCTCTCATTTAATTAATCCCATATTAATAATGTCTGAGTCATACGTCATCGGTGAATCTTCGGGAAACGACCCATGAGATCCCCAGATATGTTGGTAGTAAATCCGGTTATCGGACTATCCGAATACGTACGTACCTAGTACTACGTTTTTACCGATTTACAAGATATGGTTGGCTTCTAGCAAAGCCTGTGCCTACCCATTTCTCTAGAAAATTCTTAAAGGAATATACGATCTACGTCAGACGTAGTAAATGAAGTATTACGTATTACGATCTAGAATCAGATGTCATGTGCTAGGTCTAGGGCTGAAATTGTGTCTGTCCCATACGAAGTACATTTCGGATCTCTGGTAACTAGTCTCTATAATGGGATAAACAACCTAGTCATTGTTGGGTTTCTACTATAGTCCCAAGATAAATTCAAGCACTGAAATCATGTGAATACAATAAAGAAGTATGGCGGAATCATACTTACAATGATCAGATTTGCGATGCGTCGAGCACAAAAACTTTTTACTCCTCCTTGGAAGCTCTCGGCCATGTCCAACATTGTGCTCTATTTGTGTTCTTCAAGCTCCATGGAAATGATCTTCAAGCTCCAAGCTTTGGAATGGATTCCATGCTCATGGGAAAGGTTTCCCTATCACCTTTATATGTCCTCTTTTGAGTACTAGCACCCTTGAAAAATTTGCAACAAACTTTTCATCTTCATCCTTGTGACATTCGGCCAAAGGAAGAAACTTTTGAGAGTAATGGCCATTGGCCGAAGCTAGAGGAGAGTGAGAGAGGAGAGAATAAGTTGGTTTGTGTATTTGGTTTTCCAAAAACCTAATACCAAAATTCAAATCCAAAGTCAAACAAGTACAAGGTAATAAAGCCTATCAACCACCCACATCACTCATGAATAGTGACTGACATCACATCACTCAAAGTGACAAGACATCTATCACTTGATTGACAAATGATGTGACGTGTGATGTGACTTATAGGCCCCACTTGATTCGAAATGCGAGTGGGCCTGCAAACACTCCCGAGCTCGGGTTCGCTAAATCTGAATTAACGAATTTTCCGTTATGACGTAATTAAATCAAATTTAATTAAATAATTATGCATAGTAAAATTACTATTCACATCGTTAACGAATTAATTCTAAATTAACTTGTTTGCCCGATGTAGGCATTGCATTTTCGCATGTCAAACCCGATGATGAGTCTCATTTGGAGGCACTACCTTTTAAGTCGCGGAAGCCGCGGGAAACAGACGTTTGAAGGGAAAAAGATGGAAATCAGTACTTTGTCAAATTTGACTCGCTTATTTAGCTTCGAGCTCGCTGGTAGACCTCCGTTTTAAATCACTTAACCTCGGCCCAAACAGCACTGCAGTGAACATAAAAAACTGCACTATTAAACATACTAATATCACCGAAATTAGCAGTAAAAACACCTTAGAATAGTCTCTAAAATCCATAAAACAGTAACATAAAAAAACTGCACCCTAAGCCTCCTTAAACAACCGAAAAATACAGCACTTAGACCCCTAAAAAATGCAAAAATAGTAGCTTTAAAGACCTGAAACAGTAAGCAGAAAATACAGAGAAAATAGCAGCAAAATGGAGGTTAAACAGCAAGCGAAACAGAAAATAGTGAGCTAAGATGCTAAATCATTGAACATGAGAAGTTGAGGAGCCTTAACCTTTCCGATCTCTGAGAAACGCAAGTCCGAAAGTCGGTAAAAAAGGTTAGACGTGAGGGTATTTTTAACATTCATTTTTTTCAGTTTTATTTCTATTATTTATTTATTTTCGTTTGCATGATTATTATGGATTGATGCTTGGTTGTGGCTCTTGAATAAATGGAAATATATCTATTGTGGAATAATGCATGATTGTGTCGCCTCTTGTGGTATTTAGGATGAAAACCTGGACGTAAATTTCATAGCCGATTCCGAATGGACGGTAGTATGATCTGCACTCGGGATACAACTCCACGTACCACTTGAGCAAACGGCGCATATTTTGTTTTGTGTTGTTTTAATGTGTTTATTATTCGCTATTTAATTTCTGTATATTATTTGTTTGTGTAATGATGTAATCGAGCGCATCGGCTTAGTAAGTGGGTCAATGTATATTCGATTGGATGAGATATTTTCAATTAGATGAGATATTTTCAATCGGGTATGCGAAATTCGATATCTATGTATTTGCTTTTGTTTTATATATATGCATTATGTTAATTGCGCATGGGCTTAGTAAGTGCGATGAAAGGTCCTCTAATTAAAGCGGTTAAAATCCTTTACCATGATGTTTTGCCGCACCGGACGATGTATATTCGATTGGATGTGAGATATGTTCAATCGGGTATGCGAAATCTGATATCCTTGTATTTACATTTGTTTTATATATATGCATTGTGGTAAATGCGCATTGGCTTAATAAGTGTGATTAAAGGTCCTCTATGTCGAGAGGTTAAAATCCTTTAGCACGATGTTTTACTGCGCCCTTATTATGTCTTGTATCTCTTATTTGCACATCATTGCTTTATTGACGCATGTATTTCATTCTAAAGTGCATGGGCTTATTATGTTGGATGAAAGGTTCTCCATTTGGGGGGAAAAAGCCTACAAGGCTACCTTTGTGACAACACTTTGCTGTGCTTTTTATTCCACGATTCACTTTATGACATTTCCTAGCATAATGATGCATCACGTACAATATGTGTAATTGAACACTTGAAGTCTTACATAGATATAGGCACACGTTGCATTTCTCTTCTTTCACTCTCATTAGCCATCTTCTTTTGCATCGCATCATAGCACGTTCATTTTAATGTATTGTTACACCTTTAGTTGCCTCTTTACATGTTGTATGCAAATTGCCTATTTAATCATCTCTTCATCATGCATTTGAATTTGTCTCTTTATTTATCCCTTCACATTATGCGGTTATTTTGACCCTCCTTAATATGCATGTTCGTATAATCACTATTTGTTTGCGCTTCCGTAACGCGTTTACGTTTGCCATATCTTGATTTTCCTTATATTGCATGCCAATATCACTATGGGTTATTTGCGTTTATATATGCATGAATGTTAAATGTTTGTGAAGTTTTATGCTTGCTGTATCTTGATTTTCCTTATATTGCTTGCCAATATCAGTATAGTTTATTTGCGTTTATATATGCATTAATGTTAAATGTTTTTGAAGTTTTATGCTTGTCGTACCTTGATTCTCCTTATATTGCATGCCAATATCGCTATGGTTTATTTACGTTTGTATATGCATGAATGTTAAATGTTTATGAAGTTTTGTGCTTGCCGTTGTAATGATTTATTTTTAAGCATGCGAACTTAGTCATGGGAATTATTGTATGGACTAAATCTAGATCACCTTTGGGCATATATTGCATAGATTCGATTAATTCATTGCACAAATCATATCATCACAAGTGACATAAGTAAGGGACCATTCCGAACCCAACGGTTTGAGGTCTTCCCTTGCGATGGGTGAGTGCAGCCTTAAATCTTTGTCCCGGTTCACATCGGGTGGCGACTCCATGTTATATCTCCAGTTTAGTTCCCCCGTGGACTATTCCGTACTCCCAACCGGGCCATGAGCCCGGAATAACGTCGTGCACAGTCTGTGTCCTGCAGTCTGGCGACTCCACTAGGGATAGAGAATTGGACCCGAAATAATATCTTGTAATGTGTATAATTTGTGCTTTATTTAATTGTATCCGTAATGGGTTAAGGGGGTTTAACCAAAGGCATTGTTTAAGCTAGGTAATGGTTGGTGTCTTCCTTCTTTCACTACCTTTCGAGGAAAAGTTGTGAAGACACCTACATAATCATTGCCCGTAGCTTGATGTGATAGACTAGTTTGGGGGACTCGTTGTTTATTCTTGTCACCAAGCGATAAGAGCCTAAGAGGCTTGGGTATTTAAGAGAGTTTGCTCCACCCTCCCTATGGGGAATCTACAACGGGAAATCCATTCGATAGTTAGTCACACACCGTAACTCGTTGGCACGTACCGAAAGGTATAAAAAAATGTGGGGAGTCCTAGTTGTGGGCAATCCTTCGTCAGCGAGAGCCTTTGTCCATACTCCTGTAAACCCGCATGTGAACCTTAGAAATTATTTATTCTATGCTTATGTTTAGGAACATCGTCGTTTGGATCTATTCGGATCTTTTGTCATGAGGTATGGGCTTGTTGGGCCATTTAAAGTGGGACAAGAACATATCCTATGATGATTAGGCCAAAAGTTTCTAAAACGCCGATGGGCCATCGTATATTTGTGTTTGGGAACATTATCATTTGGATGCAGTTGGACTTCTTGTCAGAAATGTGAACTTGTTGGGCCATTTAAACTGGGACGAGTTCGTATCCTATGACAATTGATTGTAACATCTATCTAATTTGTATCTCATAAGGAAAAGATCTCATAATTTAGGATTGTGATTGGATTTTGATTAAGAAGGGGATCTATGAGATTTCTCTTAATTAGGAAGGGGCTTGACTTGATTTTAGCATGTGTTAAATATGGATCTACCTAATTAAGGATGATATGGGCGTGAACCTTGGTCCATGGGCGTGTGAGTTTGGTTTTTGGGTAGGTTTGAAACAGATATCCAATAAGCAACCGAAGCTAAACAACAGGATTAAATCCAACAAAAATTCTAATTTCTAACTTTACCCTTCCAACGTCCGTTTCCCAAGACTTTCACAACTAAAGAGGTAGTGGCTCCATACGAGACTCATCATCGGGGCTTATATGCAAAAATACAGTGCCTACAGTCGCCCCCACTTTGATGGGACTTGTGCAGTGTGTGACAATGACAATCCTATCAAAGAATATGCAATGCATTTTTACTTACCTGACTCACCAGCTGCCACTTGACTTGCCATGTTGATATGAGTTGATTTGATTGTGCTAAACCTCGTACCTAGGGTGTCGCAGTAGTCTGAATAGTCCACATGCCGTACATGGCGTGCTAACCCCATACCTAGTGCGTCGCTGTGGTCTGAATGCTAACCCCGTACCTAGGGTGTCACAGTTGCGACTCCGTACCTAGAGTGCCATAATTTTCTGAATGCTAACCATGTACCTAGGGTGTCGCAGTTGTCTGAATAGTCCACATGTCGTACCTGGCGTGCTAACCCCGTACCTAGGGCGTCGCTGTGGCTTGAATGTCATACCCGGCGTGCTAACCCCGTACCTAGGGTGTCACAGTTGCGTCTTCATACCTAGAGTACCGTAATTTTCTGAATGCTAACCTCGAACCTAAGGTGTCGCAGTTGTCTGAATAGTCCACATGCCGTACCTGGCGTGCTAACCCTGTACCTAGGGCGTCGTTGTGGTCTGAGTGCCGTACCTGGCATACTAACCCCGTACCTAGGGTGTTGTAGTACATCTCCGTACCTAGAGTGCCGTAATTTTCTGAATGCTAACCCCGTACCTAGGGTGTCGTAGTTATCTGGATGTCGTACCTAGCGTGCTAACCCCGTACCTAGGGTGTCACAGTAATCCACAATAGTCCACATGCCGTACCTAGCGTGCTGACCCTCGCAGTAGTCTGAATGCCGTACCTGGAAAAACTGATCTGATTTCTCCATACCCGGACTGTCGTACCTGGTAAAACTGATCTGATGTCTCCATACCCGGAGTGTTGTACCTGGCAAAACTGATCTAATGTCTCCATACCCGGAGTGTCGTACCTGGCCTATTGATACTGAACTAATGAGGGCCTCGCCCCTAGAGTGCCATACCCGATAGAACTGATACTGAATTAATACGGGCCTCGCCCCTAGAGTGCCATACCCGGCAGAACTGATACTGAACTAATGTGGGCCTGACTCCCAGAATGCCATACCTGGCAGAGCTGATACTGAACTAATGTGGCCTCGCCCCCATAATGTCATACCCGGCAGAGCTGATACTGAACCAATATGGGCCTCGCCCCCAGAATGTCATACCCGGCAGAGCTGATACTGAACCAATGTGGGCCTCGCCCCCAGAATCCCATACCGGCAGAGCTGATACTGAACCAATGTGGGCCTCGCCCCCAAGATACCATACCCGGCAAGTCTGTTATTGATACTGGTACTCTCTCTCAACCCATTGTAGTGCCTCTCTTCGAGATAATCTTGGTAGCTAAACATATTTTTTTGTCCTCAACAGATGCTTCACGTCAAAACCAAAGAACCCTCAAAGTACTTGACATACTCAACTCCAATCGTCTGAATGGGTGATCTGAACTAGACTCCTAGTGTGTATGTGCTAAGGCTCTTTCGCAGCTTATTCCTTAAGCAAGCCAACTTGATGATTTCGCTCCGGAGAATCGGACCAGTGGGTCTAACCAACTGGATGTCTTCATCAGATTCTGTGATTACTTCAGCAAACTCAACATGATATAGTCTTCTTTTTTTCTTCTGTCTCTTTCTCTTCATTTAGAAATTTTTTCTTTTCTTTTCTTTTCTTTTTTTCTCTCTTCTTCTTTTTTCAGAAACACCTACCCTTTAAGGTAGCATTTCTCCTCATGGTGGTCCTAATACTCGCCCATGGGTAGCTTAACGATTATCAGTTATAGGCGATCTATTTTTCTTTTTCATTACAGAGACTTTTCTTTCTTTATTTTCCAACCATATCATGTATCATAGCAAAAGCAAATCAGTGTGGACATCCAGGCAAACGGTCATTCACCGATCCACCATCTCTTCAACTAGTCATCTCATCAACCGCTCAGGCTTCTACTGTTGAGATACCTTTATCAAGTGCTTCATGAGTCTAGCCGAGATCAATCCATTTCGAATACCAGATAAGAACACGTCTCGCACTTCTCATTTCTAAGGCTTCTCCCTATAGCACACAATGTCATCACCGGACATATGTCTATCAACCAAAGATTTTTCTCTCTCTCTTTTTTTTTCACTCACTCACTCCAAGGAATTCTTCCTTTTTTCATCTTCTGATAGTGCGGGCTTCGGCCCCTGAGATCCATACCAGAAACTCAAACTCGCATGGGCCTCAACCCTCAGATTACTACCTGAATCTTGGAACCGATGTGGGCCTCAGCCCTAGGATTACTACCCGAATCTGATACTGTGCTTTCGCTGTTTCTGATTGGCTCGTCTTTGCCATTTTCTCTTTTCTGTCTTCGACATCTGTGAACACAAAACAAAGCAAACACAAAAAAGGATGCAAAATATATTACGTGTATGTATGCATGCATGAGTTTTCTTATCCCGTCGGGTTAGGTCTTCTGCTGGTGACTATCCAGTCTGCTCAGGCAAAGTATAGCTTCAACCTGTCAATATTGATCGGCTCTGTGAACTCATTCCCTTCCAAGTCGGACAGTCTCACTACTCCATTTCCCATTACCTTCTGGACGATGTAGGGTCCCTCCCAGTTTGGTCTGAACTTTCCTCTCGGGTCTGTTGTCGATGGCTTCGACTGCTTAAGCACTAAATCACATTTTCTGATCTTGGTAGGATGCACCTTCTTATTGAATGCTCGAGCCAATCTCTTCTAAAATATCTG
Source organism: Zanthoxylum bungeanum (assembly GCA_019454045.1). Lineage (NCBI taxonomy): Eukaryota > Viridiplantae > Streptophyta > Magnoliopsida > Sapindales > Rutaceae > Zanthoxylum > Zanthoxylum bungeanum. The sequence goes on from SKCR01045823.1 coordinate 65,012, forward strand.
CATGTGATGCAAGGACTTCATCCTTTTCTCATCCATCAAGGCTAACTGTTCAAACCTCTGCAAGGTCTATTCTCGTTCAGGCAACTCTGCTTCTGCTAATACTCGCATGGACTGTATCTCAACTTCCACCGGCAGTACCGCTTCCATTCCATAGACCAAAGAGTAAGGCGTGGCTCTTGTCGCCGTTCTCACAGATGTCATGTACCCTCACAGGGCATACGGTAGCTTATCAGCCCAATCTTAGTAATTCTCTGTCATCTTTGCCAAAATCATTTTTTTTGTCTTGTTGGCCACCTCGACTGCCCCATTAGCCTGCGGCTTGTAAGGTGAGGACTTGTGATGGCCTATTCCGTACTTCTGCAGCATTGCTTTTGTTTCCCCTTGGAATTTTACTCCATTGTCCATTACCACATGGTGGGGCATACCATACTGACAAATGAGATTTCGAGCTATGAACTTGGCCATTTGTTTTGCTGTAACATTACGGAATGATTCGGCTTCTACCCATTTGAGAAGTAGTCCACGGCCACTACTATAAAGTGATTCCCATTCGATGCATTCGGTCGAATCTCTCCGATCATATCTATTCCCCATGCTGAGAAAGGTCATGGCTCTGAAAACCCTTGTAACTCTGTATGCGGCAGATGATTCAAATTCCCATGTGCTTGGTAATCATGACAGTGTTTTACCAGCTTCGCGCAATCGGCTTCTATGGTTGACCAATAAAATCCTTGTCTCACAATCTTGCGGGACAAGTTCATTCCATTCATATGTGGTAAATACCATTAGCCTACCTCTTGTAGAGTTCTCCCATCAGACTCACATACTGAGAAGCCAACTTCTGAATGGCGATTATGTCCTTTCTGCTAGCTTCTTCTGGGAGCTCCCCATATTCCAGATACCTCTGAATATCATAGTACCATGGTTTTCCATCATCGACCTCTACTTCCAAGATTCTTTCTATCTCATAAACTGGTTTTCTAGCCGTTGTCAACACAAGTGGTCTCATTACCAATTTCTCTGGATTTTTCCAAGTCGCGGCCAATGTTGCCAATGCATCTGCCATCTGATTTTCTTCCCGCGGCAGGTGCTGAAATTTACAGTGAGGGATAATCTAGGCCAGATTTCTGAGGTAGAAAAAGTAAGGCTTCAATCATTCCTCTTTTAACTCTCATTCTCATTGCATCTGTCGGATCACCAACATCGAGTCTCCATAAACTTCAACATTCGTTGCCCTCAAGGCTATCAATGCAGTCAACTCGAATGCACATGCTTCATACTGAGCCATGTTGTTAGTCACTCTGAATGTCAACCGCTTGGCCATAGGTAAAGTTTCTCCCTCAGGGGTGATTATTACAATCCCGATTCCGGCTCCTTTGCAGTTCACTGCTCCGTCAAAATACATCTTCCATCCTTGGACTGCTATAGCTTGGATTTCTTCGTCGGGGAATTCAAACCTGTACTGATCCCCTTCAACAGGTTGCAATGCCAAGAACTCTGCCACTGCTCGCCCTTTGATCACCTTAGAAGTGAGATACTCGATGTCAAATTCTGTCAGCAGTATTAACCATCTGCCCAACTTTCCAACTAGTGAAGGCACTGAATGCAGGTACTTCAAAGGATTCTCCTTCGCTACCACTTGGATTTTGTAGGATTGGAAGTAATGGCGCAATTTCCTGGATGCCAATACTACTGCTAGACAAATCTACTACACTTCTTGATAGCGGGCTTCGTACGGAAGCAACTTCTTACTAAGGTAGTAGACAGAATGCTCTACCCCTGTTTCGTCAGCTTGTACCATCATCGCCCCCAGCGCTTCAGGTTCAATAGCCAAATAAAGTACCAAGGGTCTACCTTGTCTCGGAGGTTTCAACACAGGAGGCTTCACCAAGTATTCCCTGATTCTATCAAATGCTTCTTGACACTGCTCATTCCACTTTACCGGCTGATCTTTCCTTAACAACTTGAACATATGCTCACATACTGATGTCAACTTTGTAATGAACCGACTGATATACTGGATTTTCCCAAGGAAGGCTCTGACTTCTTTCTAAGTCTTCAGAGCTGGCATCTCGGTAATAGCCTTGATCTTCTCAGGATCTACTTCTATTCCACCCATTCCCACTGTATGGCCGAGCAACTTTCCCGATGTTACTCCGAATACACACTTCTTAGGATTCAACCGCAAGTTGTACTTGTCCACTCGTTCAAGGAACTTTTCCAACACTTCTATATGCACGTCTTTTGTCTCTGACTTGACCATCATGTCATCCACGTATACCTCAATCTCTTTATGCATTAATTCATAAAACAAAGTAGTGGCAATCCGCTGATAAGTGGCTCCGGCATTCTTAAGCCCAAACAACATCACCTTGACAAAGGCAGTCTTGTGCTTGTCTTCTTCAGCCATGAGCACTTGATTGTACCCTGAGAACCATCCGCAAATGAGTACATGAAAGACAAGGCCGCACTATCAACAAGTACATCTATAGGCGGTAAAGGGAAATCATCCTTTGGGCATGCCTTGTTAAGGTCTCTGTAATCAACACACATTCTGACTTTGCCATCCTTCTTCGGCACAGGCACGATGTTGGCCAACCACTCGGGGTATTTCACTACTTCCAGGAATCCCACATCTATTTGCTTTTTAACCTCCTCTCTGACCTTCTCGGCCCATTCGGGACTCATCCGTCGGAGCTTCTGCTTCACAGGCTTCATATTCGGATAAGTTGGTATCGCATGCTGGGCAATACTTCTATCTACCCCAGGCATATCTTCATAAGACCAGGTGAATACCTTAGCATAATTGACCAATATCTCTTCTAAATTCTTCCGCTCTTCGGCGGTAACTTCACTCCCAATTAAGACTACGTTGGGGCTCTCAAGCGTACCAAGGTTGAATACATTTGTCTTAGTTGAGTTGATATCAAATATGCTTAAGTCATGCAAATTAAAAGTAAGAGACTCGGGCAAGTAAGCAAAATGATTGTCTTTATTGCTAACAAATTCGAGAGTACACTCGAATAAATCAAGAAGGTAAATGTCTTCATCGTCTACAGTCACTTCTTCCTCCACAACCGGGTTCTTCTCAAGCTCCTTATCTTCCTCGAGAGTCAGGCCTTCCAACTTCATCAATTCCTCTTCCCACTTCTCATCTTCCTTCTTCGAAACCTCTCCCGCCAGCGGCTTTTCACCAAGCATATCCTGGAAAATCTGGAATCTGGGCACCACAATCCCGTTGACTTCCACCGATTCAGGCTCTCCTTGATACCCCGAGGCCTTTATAAAGCACTCCATCAGCTTTAGCACTTTCTTCTTACTCTCGGGCTTATCTTCATCAGAATAGTATCCCAAACCTCTTCGAGTATTCTGGCATTTGAAATCTGGTAGGGTCAAACCTTGGCCTGGCTCAAACTTCATCTTCTCCATAATTCGGGCTACCTTGGGATCCAGCCACTCCTCAAAAGTCACCGACACTTGAAACTTTATGAAAGGTTGTATTTACAAAGTGGCTACGGCATTATCCACCTCGACTCGGATGGTGACAATTTTCCCGTCATATGGGAACTTGATCATCTGATGTAAAGTGGAGGGCACGCCCCCATGTTTGTGGAACCAGGGCCTTCCCAACAACAAGGCAAAAGTGGCTGGGATATCCAACAGAGTGAACTCCACTTCATCCTCAACTGGACCAAACTTGACTACCGTGGTGAAAGTACCTTCGACTCCTCGGTTCCTATCATCATAGGCTTTGATAGTCATATTTGAGGGACTCATCTCGGTTGGCTTAATACCTAGCCTTGCCAGAATTTTCATTGGTCACACATTGATGGAAGATCCATCATCCACCATCACTCGGATGAACAAAGGCCTGTTGTGGTTCCTTCCCTTGGCCGAGAGTTCGTCATCAGAGAAGGTTATTTGCAGAGCCTCTTTCTGCACTGACCCAAAAACATCGTTGGATTAGCATCATCGGGTACTACTATTTTGCTCAGGGCTTCTACCATAGCCCGCCTATGTT